>OMPJ01039507.1:57370-76624 GCA_900312935.1 Carapus acus | reverse complement strand
CCTCCCCCCCAGGTCCACTGATCCGAGGGCGCCCTCTGCTGGTAAACGGGAGAACAGCTGTAGAGCGCGAAGCCATGTCATCTATCTATCTATCTATCTATCTATCTATCTATCTATCCGTCTGTCTATCTATCTATCTATCTATCTATCTATCTATCTATCTATCTATCTATCTATCCGTCTGTCTGTCTGTCTGTCTATCTATCTATCTATCTATCTATCTATCTATCTATCTGTCTGCCTGTCATCTATCTATTTCCTCCCTCTCAGTCGGTCCTCCTGTCTTTCACCTTCTTCACCTCCCCCCTCTCCCCCCTGTACCTGTCCTCCCTCTCCTCCCTCCTCTTATCTCACCTGCTCTCTCCTTCTCTCCTTCATCCCTCTTTCCCTCCTTGTTTTCCTCTCACACCTGCAGATGTTCATACCTTCTCAGATGAGGCAGCTTCTCCCACACACACCTCACACACACCTCACACACACACTGCACTCTTTGCTTCATCGCAAAGCGAGTGGATGGGAGAAGACGGCACGACAACCACGAGGTAGAGAAGAAACTGTCTCCCAGGAGAGTTTCCTGATGAGTTCTCCTGCCTGACAGGGACCAGCGGCCTCCTCCTGCTGAGGGAGGAAGACGAAGGTGATGGTGAGGAGGATGGTGGTGGTGGTGGTGACTGAAGGTTCGTCTGTCCCCACAGCCGTCAGCAGCGGCTCAATTTCCTTCCAGGGTGACATCATCACCATCATCACCATCATCATCTTCATCATCATCATGTCTGTTGTCGCAGCGGAAACATTCCTAAACCTCGACTTGTTTTCATTGACAGTCAGAGAGGGAGAGACAGAGAGAGAGAGACAAAGAGACAGAGAGTGTGTGTGTGTGTGTGTGTGTGTGTGTGTTTGGATTGCAGCACCTGGTAGTCTGACAGCAGCGGCGTGAGGACATTGCTCGTTGTTGCCAACACGTGACACCTGGACTGGCAGGTGAGCGCCACATACCTGATGCACACACACACACACACACACACACGCAACACACACATACTCAACAACATTGTGTGTTGTGTAACAGTTTGGGATTTTATTTGAACAGTTTGCATTGAAAAAAGCTTTAGAGTGTGAATGTGACAGAGACAGAGGACGCACACACAGTACATACACACACACACAGACGAGTGTGTATGGGATTAGACACTGTGGACAGACAGGAGGTGGTTGTGTTGTGTTCCTCGTTACGTGCTCTGAAGTTACAGGATCCATCGGGCGCAGCAGGATGAACTCAAGTCTGCCGTCGCCATGGAAACAGAAACAACAGGTGTGACGGGCAGTGATGGGTCCGTCCCCCGTCCTCGCCGTCCGCTCCTTGGACAGTGCGCCCATCTTTGACCGTGTCATGTCATCATTTTGTTTTGTGCATGTGTGCGCGCACGTGTGTGTGTGTGTGTGTGTGTGTGAGCCAATGTGTTTGTGGTGCGGCCATAAGTGTTGTCAGTTGTTATATTTGGCTGTGCTGGCATATTCCAAGTGGCGTTGGGTCTCCATGGTAACAGCGGGACTTTGGAGTCTCATGCTGCTGCATGCCGCTGAAAAGGTCTGAGACGTCCTTCCTACGGCCTTACACACACTCACACGCACACGCAAGCGCACACAATCACACACACACACACACACACACACACACACACACACACACACACACACACTCCCACATACACATACATACACATACAGGCACACACGCGCGCACACACTCAATCATAGTCACCTGTACATGTTGTAGAGATTAGTACATTTATCTAGAACTATAATAGGAATCCTGTATTACATTAACAGTGTTTAAATCAGTATTGAAACCCTACCGTCCCTCTCCATTTGTCTGTCTGTCTTTCTCTCTCTCTCCTTCTCTGTCCTGCACTCACTCTCTTTGTCTACTGCAGTGTCCCTCACACCCGCTCCCTGGAGGCCAGGATCAAAGAGGAGCTGGTGGCTCAGGGTCTGCTTGACTCGGAGGAGCGGCCGGGCCCTGGTGGGGATTCTGAGGACGAGGTCCTGGCAGAGTTGCAGAAGAGACAGGCCGAGCTGAAGGCCCTGAGTGCCCACAACCGCGCCCGCAAGCAGGAGCTGCTTCGGTCAGTCAGCCGCTCCTTATCGCAGGGATACAGGATGGACGCAGATCTCAAAGTTTCAGAATAGTTTTGTTGGAAATATGTGAGAAGCCCCGGTGACAAGGTTTGTGTTCAGCAGGTTGGCGAAGGAGGAGATGAGGAAGCAGGAGCTGCGGCAGAGAGTCCGAGTTTCGGACAATGAGGTGATGGAGGGATTCCGCCGCATCATGGCAGCCAGGCAGAAGAAACGCACGCCCACCAAGAAAGAGAAGGACCAGGCATGGAAGGCTCTGAAGGAGAGGGAGAGCATTCTCAAGCTCCTGGACGGGTAGCAGAGCCGGGCAGGATGGAGACAGTTTGGGAGGGGGCACCCGATTGGCTTTCGTACATAGTGTGTATGTGTTGGGAGCAGACGCACGTGGCAGCTGTTCAAATCTTCGATGATGTGGTGGATTGTTGATCCATGCTTCATTCAGCGTCACACATCTCTCACATTTTTGTTTTTCAGTGGTTCGTTCTCTCACCGTCATAGGTGTGCAGACACAACAATTGAAGAAATGTGTCAATAAATCAGCTCTTCATCAAGACTGACTTCGATGTGTAAGAAGTCAGGTTTGTCAGTTTGTAAAAACCACACCGTGACTCAACGTCCTTTGTTTATAAAGAGGTGATCCAAGCTCCTCTGTCTGGCTGGGCTAACTTAGGATGACTCCTGTCACAAAGAAGCAGTCAGCTCCGCTTGGCATTGTACATACTGCATTTTTTTTTACACCAATATGTGGTTTCATATCGGCATTTGCCTGCCAAAAGATCTGCAGGGTTTGCTAGTCTGTGTTCCCACAGAGTATTCCCCAAAAAGGACAATTTGCCCACAAAAGTCAGTGAGGAGTTCAGGAGGAGGATGTGTCCTTGGGGACACAGCATCACTCACATGCTGGTCAGTGGTCATGATCATCCACCTTCTGTGTCACCTCTGTTTTTTTGAGGGTCTGGAGCCACTCGTAATAATTCAGAAAATCAGCAGCGCGGTCATGTCACAGCCATGATGTCACATCTGGATGACTGAGGCTCGGACAAACTAACAGTCACATCTACTGTACACCCACAGAGGTTTGTGGAGATTTGAAGAAACAATAATTAGTCACACATCTAAGATAGGGTCTTGAAAATGGGCAAATGATACCTTGTGATAATAATAAGATCGTGAATGGATCAGTCCAAATGTCAATCATACAATAGAATGGAATAGAATGCTTTTATTGTCATTGTGCAGCACAACAAAAGAATCATGGCACAACGAAATTACTATCTAGTCAACTTCAGTAAACCTCGCCATCAGAATTTCACTTGTGTTTGTATTTTGTACCAATCAAATGAAACCAATCGTTTCCATGACAAAGACTGCACATAAGTCAGAGTCTTTCAGTAGAATTTACTCGCAACGACAGTGAATGAATCTTTGCGCTGCGGAACTGTCACTCACACATGCACAGGGTTAGAAGAGACCAAACAAAAGACACAGTTGTGATGTACTGGTCCAATGCAAATACTGGTTTGTGTAGGGTTATGAGTACATTATATTTGTTTTATTTACAAGTTTGTTTGCCTTACATGTGCATGCTCCCCACAGTAAGAGTGAAAAATGACTTATTTGGCAGGATGAGGAAGCTGTGCCTTTACCAGAAAAGGGGCGGTCTCACTGTCAGAGTGTGCGAGGGCGAATCACCTCTGTAGGGTCTTTTTGCACAGACATGCGCATACACAGCTCAGAGCAGGAGATATGAAATGCAGTGAACAAACTGCTGGAAAAATATCCATCAGGAATGAAAAGAAAGGCGGAGAGAGATGAAGAAACTCATTCCTCAATGTCAAATGATATATTTTATGATAAAGGTGAAGAAGCCTTGCAATGATGCAAAATGGCAGCTGTGCAAAATGGCAGCATTGCAAATGGCACAATTGCTCCTGCCAGGCAGGTGCACGATATCAAAAGGCCATGGGAGGGTACGCTGATTGAGTCTGAGCAGGTGAGAGTTTGTTATCTATATATACCAAAAGATCTTTACCAGAGGTCTATGGTCTGTAACTACAACAAGGCTGTCAAACTCAAAGTCAACTTTACTGTTGGTTTCTTTATATGCACAGACACATGGAGGGCTGAAATTGCATTCCTCTCTCATCCACGGTGCAAACAAAATACGCAAAGTAAATACACAAAGAGCATGAAATATAGGGAGTAGTGTGTGTTGGGGGGGGTACAAAATATAAAAAAAGTGACAGTGCATCCTTGCGTGAGGTTTGTCTGCTTGTCTGCTTAAGGCCCCTGGCAACAGCCAGGCCCTCTCCTTCAATGGCTGCATAGCGTTACTCTGCTGATGACAGGAAACGCAGGCCAGTGAGGGTGATCCTCCATTCCCTTAGACAACAGTTCGGTACACTGGAGACGCTGCCACAATGTTGTTGGAGAAGAAAGTAATCAATGCCACGCCAGGACCAATCAGGGAGGAAGAAGGTGTGTTTCCGTAGAACTCCGTATATCTCCACGCACTTACGGATGGCTCCAATTACAGATAGTTTAGATCGTTTAGATGGCTTCCTCCACTAGGGGCGACCATGAGAACTTGCAGCGTGGGCTGAGGAATAACTTGATTGGCACCATTGTGTTGCACAAGTGGGCATAGTTGGCCACCTGGTTGACACGGTGGAACCAGCCTCTGATGTCCATTATGGAGTTTGGGGTGGGGAAGTCTTGGATGGCGTCCATGTACATTGGGAGTGGTTTGATGGCAGTGTCTGAGACCCTGAGACCAGCAAAATCGACGTTCCTCTCTTCAAACTGAAACTTGTTTGGGTGTAATACAATGCCTGACCTACCAACACGTGTGAGATAGTCAATGGCTCCCCACCAATGTTCCTCCACGTCAGTGTCATAGTTGATAGCATCATCAACACAATTGTCTTTGCACTTGTAATCTGATTGGACGGCATCAAAAAGGGGGTTGTTGCCATCTGTCCAATTGAGGAAGGCCCATCAGAGACTCTACTTGCTGAGGAAACTCAGACAGTCTCACCTTCCCTTCCCCCTATTGGTCAACTTGTACCGCTCATCCGTAGAGTCTGTCCTGACCTACTGCTGCACAGCGTGGCCCACCAGCTGCACAGCCAAGGAACAAAAGGAGCTGCAAGGACGGCGGAAAAGATCATAAGGACCACACTGCGCCCTCTCTCAGAGACATTTTCACTGGCCGATTTCAGAAGAAGGCCAGAAACATCAGCTTGGACCCCACACACCCCAGACATGCCCTGTTTTCCCGGCTCCCCTCTGGAAAGAGATACCGCAGTCTCAAAACCAGAACTACGAGACCAAACAATAGCTTTTATCATCAGGCGGTTAGGACCATCACCCCATACCCATTCATCTAGCTGGACACTGATTGACTTATCACTCATACCCCTCACTCCCCCACCAGGCGCGGATTTCCGACGGACTTTTTTTTTTCTTTTTTTTTGTTTACCCAGTGGCACTTGTCGGCTCTCGCAGGGACATGTAGTGATGGGAAAATGAGGCTTCATGAAGCAATGAGGCTTTGCGGCCCATTGCTTTCCCGTAAGGTTCACTACTCGAAGCTTCATTCAGTGCTCACTAGCCCCATCTGTTGGTACAGTTAAACTACGATAGCCAAGTCATTCAAAAAGATTTCATATGTTATTACAATGACGAAGCTGTGACAGAAAATGAATGGATGGATGTTATCACATTATAGAATTGTGTTCAATCCTTGTGCAATAACAATAAAGTCTATAATGTTTTATATAACTTTGCTCTCCCTTCTTTCCTAATAAACATGTTCTATCCCTTATTTCCCATTTTATTTTGTGCATTTCATGGCCATCAGTGTTTATCATTCATGGAACATGAGGTGTTGTGTGTTGGATGTGCAGTGCTCATGTGACACAGTATGCTTGGAGTGGGCAGGGAGGGGAGAGGTAAATCATTTTTATTCAAGAACAGCAGTAAAGTAACCATTTACACAAACATTATGCGAACCGTGTTGGGCGGAGCCATTTCAAATAAATCCCACACGGGAGAAGTTGTTCGGTTTCTCGTTTGGTCCATTTAAGGACACTTACTACCTATTTCTACTGCAAACTACTACTATCACTACTTCTAATGCGACTGCTTACCAAACTACTAACCTAACTACTAACTACTACAACTATCTAACAATCTAACTCTGTGCTCTCTACGGCTACCGCTACTAATTATACAAACTCTGCCAATAAACGCGCATATCACAACACCTGCTACAACCCACAAAGCACCGCGGTTTTGTCATGCCTTAATTTTGAAAAACGACACGCTAAATCAGGGGTGTCAAACTGATCCAGTAAAGGGCCTTGTGGGTGCAGGTCTTTGTTCCAACCAAGCAGAAGCACACCTGAGTCAATTAGTCAACCAATCGTCTTTGCTAAAGCTCCTGATAAGTAGACTCAGGTGTGTTTTTGCTTGGTTGGAACAAAGACCTGCACCCACACGGCCCTTTACTGGATCAGTTTGACACCTGTGCGCTAAATGATACAGTTCCATTACCTGTGTAAGGCGAGGCTTCGTTTTGGATTTGTCATGTGGTTTTCAGCAAACCGATACAAGCCTCGCGAAGCGGGGCTTCGTCAGACACGCCCCTTCATACTCGACACATGTTTCGAAGCCTCGGCTTCGAACGTCCCATCACTAGGAACATGCACGTGTCTCATTTGTAGAGTGACTGTGGCGACGGCACTACCGGCAGGAAAAGCCCTTGAGCTAAAGGCAGTTTCAGGTAAGTATCAGTCTATTTTCTCTCGGCCAGTGTCACAAAGCTCAACCGAAGCCTCTTTTAAGCGCTACACATTTTCTGATCAAGAAGAAGGCGTCGTCAGACTTCCGTGTTATCGCCGGACACTCCGGAGAATGGGAGAAGTGTGACCTCAGGTCACTTGGCAAGAGCTCCCTCAACGTCACTGGTAAGTGGAACTTTCACTCTGAGGATCAATCCTCATTTGTTGAGTGAGGACAGGGTGTCATCATCAAAATTAGATCTAATGCTCAGTTTCACCAGGTACACTGCTGATAAAATTTGTGCCATGAGTGGAAGGCAGTAATTTAGTGCTTCAAATACTCAAGTGTTCCCCTCTGTGAAACGTTTTTGTCTTCAGCAGTGAGACAGATGACGTCTGGAGCAGGGGACAGCGGAGGACAGTGGAGCAGCATGGGGAGCAGAGTGTTTTCTGCCTGTGTTTGTATTTTCTTAATCTGGGCTTTATCTTTATCACCATTTTTTCACTGACACTTTTTTATTTTGTTCGTCAGAGGTTCACTACTTCACCCCAAATTTAGATTTAAAATGTGACTCTCAAATAGAGGCGATTAAGATCTATCCTCATATTAAGCATTACATTTTACATTACAACTACAGTTCCCATTGCATGAGCAATGCAAAAAGAATACTTTTGCAAACTTTGAACTGAGAATCAAATGACAACTAAACAAAAAAAATCTTTGCACATCAAACAGACATTGCACAATCCAGACGCACTTTACTTCTACTTCAACCATAGTTTTCAAATCGCTGCATGCATTCATAGTTTGAGGAGCAAAAAAGGGATGCTCGGGTGGGCTACTAGTACAACGTCATGGTTATTATTGATGTCACGCCCATGAATTACATACACAGACCCATCCCCAAAATTTCCCTCTACATGGTGTAGAGTTGAATAGCCAAGTAGATTTTGAGTGTAGTTGTAGTGTAGCAGTTGCACTGCTTGAGTCTTTGTTGAGTGCTTGGATGACCTGTATTACGTTATTGTTGAAGTTAGAATGTCTGAGAGCCTGACATAGACCTTCATGCTTAACACTGTCAAAGTCTTTTATGAAGTCAATGAAGTTGTGGTACAAGTCGTGCTGATGCACAAGGTAATTTTTGATGTTGAAGATCTGTTCAATAGTGCTCTTTTCGGCTCTGAATCCTGCCTGTTCCTCTAAAGAATTTCCTCTGCCTTGTTCTTCAGTGTTGGTAACTTCTGGTAATAGAGAGCAATTTCAGTTTTATATTAGATTTTATTCTTGCACTTTAAGACGACACTTTTGTCAGTGAAGCCACTGTATATTGAAGTAACTACTTTAATCCCCGTTGTCCTGTCCCATAAATCCTCCTTGAGCAAATGGGGGTCATCTGATTTTTATGTACTAGGTACATTAGACTGTGTTACATTAATCATTAACAATTTTGCACATTAATCATGAAATAAAGTAGATTGGATTGGATTAACAATTTTGCACCTGGAGAGCAGTTCTGTGCTTTGTCCATGAACCTGTCACTCAAGGAACAGCCAGGAACTGAACTGGCAACCTTCAGAGGTCTACATACTATGCATACGTTGGTTTTCTAGCAGGGGTGCCCATTGTCTTCAAAAGACAGGTTGTGATCTGTTGTGCTGGATGATCATCAGGTTATATTTCATATGGCATATGTTATGATGATGATTATACAAACTACTAACAGAACCGAAGTCAGCATCTTTGCCCTTGTTCATATTGAAATATTCACATTTTAATTAGCTTTTGATGAGGAGATGTGAAGTACCAGGCAGTGATTTTTGCAAGACTAGAACTTGACAGAATCTATGGTAACAGAATACCTCTGTCCTTGTGATAAATACTGTTGAATCCTTTGTTATGGGTTCTGCTCTCCTCCTGTGTGTGTGAGTGACGGCTGCATCTGTTTCACCACTGTCAAGCAAAAAAAAGTCAATGCTCTTAGCCTCTACCTGTTAGCTCTCTTGTTCTTGGCCTTCCATTTGTATTTCATGATTTATCCAGTAACCATATCTTGTTATTTTAAAGGAGGTATGGCAGACAGAGCCTGCTATTTTCCTCAAAAAAATATCTGCTGAGTTTGGCCATGCACATTTTAGTTTCGTTTCTTTTTTGTCTTCCAGAGAAACTGTGATTAGCTGATTCAAAGGAATTTGTTATTTTGGATGAATTAGATATGTGATTATATCCGATCACACAAGTGTTGTTCCTTTGTTCAGTATATTACAGTGGCTGATATAAAGTATTAATTCTCTCAGAGAACCATGTCAACACCATCTCTTGATGGAAAATAAAACTGTGAATAACTGAAAGCTTTGTTTCTTGGATTTCATATGGCTCTGATTAGAAGCCACAATCCATGGCGCTATTGTTGGTCATGTTACATTTTTCAGTCACCCCAGCAACTGAAATAACAATTTCACTGATGTTTGCGAGAAACATGTTAGTGACTGCACCTCATCTCTCACCACTGACCACCGGCTGGTTAGGAATGCGTCTTATTTTTATTGTAGGGACACTCATGATTCATTTAGTCCTTGCAAAACTCACAGCCAGGACAGGCATCGATTGGATATCTTATCCCTCAACATATTTTACTTCTCATCTAATTTTTCATCATCTAGGACAAATTCACTGTTTGCCAGGCACTGGAAGACTTGCCTGAAACAGGTCTCAAACATTTGTTCTCCAAGATGGTTTGCTCCAGATTTACGGGGCCCTGAGATCCTAAGATGACCGTGGGGAGAGAGGGACCTGAGGCAGCTGGCAGAGGTGTCAGCTCCTGAAAGGGCCTTGGAATCGTCAGAAGAAGACAATACATCATCCATTATCTCGCCTCTATATGGCAGATAGAACTCCAAGGTCAGACAACCTCTGAGCAGAGCTGGGACTGCCTTTGTGCTTGTCTCTCTTGCGCAGGATTGAAAATTTTGCTTGCTTTGCCTTTGATTCAACCCCTTCTGGTGTGTTCTCCAATGATGTCAGGAAGATGGCTATACATTCATCCCCATTTTCCTGACATTTTTCATGTTCATTCTCTGGACACTTGAGGTACTGATCAATATCTGAATGGTTTCATGGGGATTGACGCAAAAACCTGCTACCCTGACATGGAGAGAAAATGTCTGCATCACACTGAATTGATTATTTTGTGGCAATCTCAATTTCATGTTCATGGTTCTATGACCATGTGTTGAGACAATTTAATCAGAGAAGAAGCTCATTATTTGGCAGGAAGTTGAAATGTGACTCAAACGATCACAGCTGCCATTTAGTGTCCAACAAGAGGCGCTGGGTGTCTTTGGTTTGTTGTGTCTTGCAGGTTTATCTGTTGCAATATTAATTACTGATTGGAGTAACAACGTTGAACTTTCACAGAAAGTCTCATGTTCACACAAGGTGTATGACACGCACACACAGCAGGTAAAAAAAAAGAGTGCAGCTGAATGCCTGGTGGCATTCCTGCTCACATTGTTGCTGAATACTGAGGTAGACATTGATTTAATATGATGATATTTTATACAGTCACACAGCAGTCACGTTGGTTCTGCTGCTCCAGAACACGCAGTTCTAAAATGGGTTAAAAGAACAAAACACAACTCATGCCGCTTCAAAGTGGCCTGTCAGTCTCAGCGTGCGAGTGTGTGGACGTCTGCCAACTCGGAGGCGATGTTTCGTGATCTGCTGGTTCCGTGAGGCGAAGCCCTGAACCTCTTCATAGAGGAGAGAATCAAGAGGGTAGAGTCAGACTGTGCAAGGAAAGAAGGACATCAGAGTCTCTTCATCACTCAGGCCTCAGACAGTGCTTTACCTGCAGGCTTCTGAGAAGCTTCTGTCTCTCTGGAGCTTCTGGATGTCACCGAGGCTGGAGGACAGACAGCACTTCGCCACAACGACCGCTGACCCTCAGCTCAGCCAGGTGATCTGCCCGCGTTGGCCCGATGTTCAGAATGGCGACAGGGATGCTGCGTTCACTGGCTGCCAGCAGGAACCTGTAACCCGAATAAACCTCAACCAGCACAGGGATGGAGGGGCCTGAGTCAGAACAGAAGATTTGGGGGGCACCAGGACACTGAGAAGATGCAGCTGACGGGTTGGGCCCACCTGTAGCGAGGAGCCCGCCACCAGCACCGCATCCGACTCGGCCAGCCTGTCATGGACGAACTTCACCGTGTCTCTGCTCACCGAATCACCAAAAAAGGTCACCTGGGGCTTCAGGATCCCCCCACAGGCCTGACAGGGAGGAACCCTGAAATGGAGGACCTGCTCATCCTCCAGGAAGACGTCCCCGTCTGGAGCCACGGCACCTGCCTGCACCTTCCAGTCTGGGTTTAGAGCCCAAAATCGCTCCTGAAGCTCCTCCCTTGTCGAGACGGCATCACAGCCAAGACACTGGACCCTGAGGATGCACAGGCGATATCAGCATCACAATGCTTCTGTTACATCATATTGCAGAGTGTCCCTGGATCGTTTTTACTGCAACCAAATGATAACAATTGTCGATGCCACTTTGAGGGGGCCAATTTAGGCGAGTCTGTCAGCCAAGAGGCAGAGACCGATGACTCAGCATCATGGTGTCTTAAGTAAAGCCACTCCAACAGACCAAGCGGGACTTGAAATTGTCATCATTACAATAACCAAATGTCGGTAACAAAGTGTCAAAGTGTAAATATTTGACTTTGGATTTTGAAATTGCCAGAGAAAATTGTAATTCCTCTGAGCACAGGAGGCCGTTTGGAGGATCCGTGCCCTGATGTAGGATGCCTCTACTTCTGTCATTGGACATCTGTGCGGACATGATACGGGCGCACAGTCCCACACTCTTCTTGTCCTGCGACCCACGTGGCTCCTCACCTGTGTGCACAACCGTGGAGCTCTGTCAGTCGCTGCTGTCCCGCTTTGGAGTGCAGAGCGTCCACGTTTTGCGTGACCAGCCAGTGCAGCTTCCCGTTCTCCTCCCAGCGACGAAGCGCCGCATGGGCCGAGTTAGGCCTGTGGGAGGAGAACTGCAGCCAGCCCACAAAGTTCCTTGCCCAGTAGCGCTGGCGAGACTTGGCGCTGCGGACGAACTCAGCGTGCTGCATGGGCCGCCTGCTGGTGCGGGCATACAGTCCCACGCCCTCCGAGCGGTAATCAGGGATCCCAGACTCGGTGGACAGGCCGGCGCCGCTGATGACAAAGAGTCGGGCGGCTCTGGAGACAAAGGCCTGAAGCTTCTCCAGGGAGTGGACGTCAATGGAGCCACAGGCTGGGACAAATGTCTGCATAGCTGCTGGGACTGGAGAAAGCAGACTTCCAGCAGCCGTCCCAGACAGCCTCATCTACACACACACACACACACACACACACACACACAAACGCACATCAGTACTGTTCTCGGTTCATTGTGAAATTTCAGATACATGGGCCCAGACTTTTCCTGAAAAGAGTTCAATATCGCAGTAACCTTGAGCAAAAAACAGAACCCTATGCCTGCTCTTTAGGGGCCCTACTGACGCCGAGCACACTCCCCCTCGGATAAGCGTTTAGGAGTATGAATGCAGAGAAGCTGAGTTTACCGCAGAAGTAATAACACGACCCCAAAAATGAAGGATCAACTTTTCACTAGAGAACTGTCAGTGTAACATTTTCACATGCACAATGGAGGACAGCTGCAAATGCACAAGCAAGCGGCTTAACAGACTGATTTGATACAAAGCGGGGCAGAGTCTCAAGTTTAGAGGACTCACATCTGCAGCGAAGCCGGACACCAGGTAACTTCAATGAACTTATTCGACATACCGCACGCTGGCAGCGGCTTTAAACGTTTACGGTTTCAGTTCGTACATTTCAGTTTGTTACACAACCAGTATTAGACTTAACTTTACCTTTCTTATGGAAAAGGTCGGGAAGAGGACTAACGTGTGCGTGTGGGCGAGTGTGTGTCTTTTAATGTGGCAAGTGTGAGAGCTACTGCTCTCATAATTGAGGCATACCCGGAACCGGAAAGACTTAAAGCAGTGTCATACTTCGGTTTCAATGTTTTACTGGGACTTGTAGTTTTTCAATTTTTCTCAGCGGAACCTTCACAAACCCTCAAGAAACCTTCAACAAGTTGCGCCACTGGAGGCGCAGGAGGCTTGTACTTTGTGAGTGGAGCAGGGAGCTATTTAAGCATAGTGCTGCGCTAAAGGGAACTTTGACAAGACCTTAAGAGACCTGAAGGTACGCAAGCACACCGACACCAGAACAAAATATGAAAATAGTGCTGTTAAGCAGCATGGCTGTGTTGTACCTTTGAGTGTTTACACAGACGCAGTGTTGGTAGATATCAAATATGCATGATTCATGTTAATTTATCCTCATATTGAGAACATTTTCCACAATGCATTTTAACAACGTTTTAAAACACATCTATACGAAGGCTCTGTTGACCAAACAATGATTCAAATTAAAGTCAGAAAGTAAGAACAAGATCTCTAGGAATTGACACTTTATTGTCATTCATTAGTGAGTGAGAGGGGTTTTGTGCTCCATCCTCTTGATGTGTCAGAACATGGTGCACACGTCCAGACTGCAAAACTCCAACAGATCTGCATTAAGGATGAGAAAAAAACGTTTAAAGTAAAATGAATATTGATAGGAAGATAATCATACCGGTTAATTGCCGCACTTATTACATTCTATTATTATCCCTGGTTGTAATGATCCAATAGATAAATGTTCCCTGACCGGGAATCGAACCCGGGCCGCGGCGGTGAGAGCGCCGAATCCTAACCACTAGACCACCAGGGAGCGCTGTGGTGACAAATGTCAGTACTGTTCATGGTCGTGCAGCTGTGGCCGTCTGTACTTCCACCTACTTCAACAGTGTTGTAACATCAACGTCCACACTCTGACAGCGGCTGAAGGATAAATTTCACTTCGCTAAGCATGTCCTTGTTCAGCTGTGTTTACCTGAGTGTGTGCAGTTGAAGACGGCCTCTACATGGCTGTAGAACTCCTCCCCTAAGATAGCTCGATAGTCCATGTGACTGGTGTGGACCAAACAGTGGGTGGCGTCTCTGAACAGGAGGTCGCTTTCCTCGTACTGCTGCGACTCAAACAGCCGAAAATCTGAGTTTGCCGCCAGCGTTTCCTGTGACATCAACAACATCTTCAGAGGGAGTAATCAATTGACATTTGATGAAAAGAGGTGTAAAATGAAAGGACCTGGGACTTCATGAGGAAATCATAGACGCGGGCAGTGAGCACAGGCCGGGTCATGACAGTGTGGGGTGGGATGACGCCCATGTTGCAGCTCTCCCACTCTGACAGCGGAGCGCGGCGGCCATCGCTGCACAACAGTTCAAAGTCTGCCGGCTTCCATCCCTCCGCCCAGCCGCTTGAACTCAAACCTTCATCACAAAGTGGGTTAAACCTATTTGTGCAAATCAATGTGTACGGAAGAAAATGGCTGCCCTACTACACATAAATAAATTCTATAACTGTACAATATCAATTAGAAACTTTTTAAATGAACCAAAGCAACAAAATCATTGTTATTAGAATAATAAATTAGAATGTCACTAGTTAGATCCCATGGCCACCATTTGATGCAAGACACCAAATCCCAAAATTGTGACTTGTGTGCCTCAGTTAGGCCACGCCCACCTCTCTTAAGATAATTGGATTTGGGATGACACTCCCAAATCTACAGCCCCCCTTTGCATGCCCACCACTTTTTCCCAAGGACGATGTTGTAGTTGCACATGATAATGCCATCAGTCACCCAATCAAATCGATTTCTCAGATTTACTCCATGGGATTGACTCTGTTTCAAAGTTATTTGTACTGTTGTAGTACTGTTATTTGTCGTTATTTGTACTGGTGCATTCATTGGAGAGTGTAACATATCCATAACGGGATGGGAGACATCTACATACCCCCTTTTAGGGCATGTAGTCATTGAACTTACTGAGAATGTTGGCCTCTAGGT
This sequence comes from Carapus acus, assembly GCA_900312935.1. Classification (NCBI taxonomy): domain Eukaryota; kingdom Metazoa; phylum Chordata; class Actinopteri; order Ophidiiformes; family Carapidae; genus Carapus; species Carapus acus. Next base: position 61,710 of record OMPJ01039507.1, on the reverse strand, counting down.
TGTGCTGCTCCAGGAAGGCCACGTCCCCGTAGCTTTTCCCGCTCGGATCTCCAACCAGACACCTACAGACCACAAGTGTGGCAAAGGACGGTAGGACTTCACAGTGGTGATCAGGCGAACTGATCTTGACCTTGACCTAACTGACCTTAGAGCTCCCATGTTGCCGTAGTAACGCTCATTGTGGTTGTCAGCACAGCGTTTGGTGGCGGCCTCCCCTGTACCTCCCATACAGACCTTACACAGATTCCCCTGTGAGCCAGGCAGGCAGCCTTTCCAGAACACCTCACTGTAAACTGGCAGAGCACAGGAACCAGGGACAGAATTGCTCCATCGTTCCCGCAAGAAAATGTTCATCTATCACTCTGAGTCAAGAACTCATGGTAAGGAAAGAGATGAACACATACAGTATGTGCTGTAGGTGAATCACAATAATTAATCCTGGGAACATAAGTATCTGTCACTCCTGGTTAGGAACAAAAAGAAACAGATAAACAGAGAGTGGGGCAGAAATAGCAAACACAATAGCTTAACTGCCATGAACTGCCAAAACACACAGATGAAACAATTGTGGGTCATATTCAACAACAAAACTTGATAAGATCATTAAATTATTATCAGTAAAATAACAATAGCAAGATGGAAATGTAACTTTGAAGTCTTAATAGATAAATGAACAGAAATAGGGCCTCTAGGTGGTTAACTCAAAACTGAATCAATCTCAAAAATAAGTTTTGTTGTTTGTTATGGGCAACTGACTAATTTATTAATTTAACCAATGAATAGATACAATCAACAATAGTTAAAATATAGATATACAGTAGATAGAATAGATATACAAAGTATGTAATTTAATACATCTACAAATGAATAGCCAGCATATACTTGTCGGTTTACCCCTACCTATTAATCATCAATCCTAGGTTATCATCACTCCCTGTACCTCTGTTAGGATCACAGTGGGAGCTGCTGTTGTGTTCCTGGCTCAGGTTGTGTCTATAGGGTAGCAGCCAGCCAGCGGGGCCGAACATGTGACCGTGGCAGGAGCGCCGGCCTGCCAGGTTTCCCATAAAGATGCTTCTGCTGGAGCGCTTTGCCACCGCTACGCCCACCACATAGGGCAGTACTAAGGAGAGAGACGAGCCACCAGTCTTCATACGCGCATGACAGAGCCCCAGCACTAGCATCAGCATTAGCAGTAGCACCAGCTTTAGTGCTAGCACCAGCATTTGCATTAGCACCAGCGTCACCATCACCATCACCATCAGCACCAACATGGCATCATGTTTTGTCTCACCGTCCGTCTCCAAGTGGGTTGTCCCTTCGGCTGGTATGCATTTTTCTCCTGGGGAATGCCAGAAGAGACCCTAGATGATCCGCCTGCGTCATCTCCATGACTGCTTTTTGATTCAGATCATTACCGTAATATTCCGTCACTATAGGGACGAGGCCGCATTTTCCTGCGATGTAAGTGTGTGTGGCGTCCAGTGAGACAGCGTCCACCTCATCTCTCTACGGCAAAATGGACAAAATGCGCACCACTTTCAAGAACTGTTGATATCCCGCAGCGGCTTGACTCACCTTGATCTTCTCCACGCAGTCGCTCATGGAGGTCGCCCTCACACACACCAGGGGGTCAGATTTTATGTTGAGGGCCCACTGCTCACACTTCTTCTGCTCTGCGTAGCTGATGCAGCACCATCGGATCACGCTGTCATCCAGAGAACTACCTAAACACACACACGCGCGGGCATCAGTTCTTTGCATTGATTACAACTTCAATTAATGGCAGTTCTTTGCAACAGCCTATGATGCTTTGAGGTAAACAAAAAAGAGGACAGACTCACAATGGAATCACAGGTTTTGGACGACAACACTTCAACTGAACAACTGAGCTTGTCCTCTATTTCAAAACAGGCAACAAGGATTCTTTGCTGCACCTTCATGACCAAGACCCTTGAGCAGTGCCACGTAGTCCAGCCCCAACACCTGACTGACATCGACATCCTCAGCCAGAACTGCCAGTTTCTCTGTTGCGTCTTTGAAGAGCAGGTCATTTTCCCCAAAAACTGTTGAATTAAACAATTGGAACCGTTGCCTCTCTCTGCCTCTTTTTCCAAACAGCATCTTGGAAGAGGCAAAAGGAACAGTGGGAGTTATGGTGCAGAGCAAGACATACACAAACACAAACACAGCACAATGTCACGTTTTCTTTTAAGGGGCGGTTGCGAGGTACCTGTGCCGTCATCAGAAATTTGCGAGCCACCTTGCGGTAGTTGAATCTCGTCACCATGCCGCTCCCGGGGCCATGGCCCAGATTGCAGTGTCTGTACTGGCTGAGAGGAGCCTGAGTGCCGTTGGTGCAGAGTAGCCGGAACCCGTCTCGCTCACTCTCTGTCAGGGAAGACAGGACACAAAGAGGCAACTTCACGCACCACGGGTGTTTTATATGTAATCAAGTTGCACTGATTGAATTGGTTGCTTTAAAACAGGGGTCACCAAGGTATTGAAACTGAGGACTACTTCATGGGCACTGAGGAGTACAAAGAGCTAACTGGATCTGTTTGATAGAAACATCACAAATAACAAAACTTCAAGGCTTACTTTTTAGTGATAATAATAATGATAAGAGTAATCATCGTAGTTGTAATAGTGGCAACTCTATGTGAAGAGACTGGTAGAATATGCCAACATGCACACCATTGGTGACCCCTTGTTTATACCAACCAAGGACCCACAAAGTTCAGTCGGATCAACTGAAGCTCTGCCACCAAGCAGGATCAAAAAGTTCGGATCCAAGCAGAAAGCAGAAGTTGAGTTGCATTGACAGGACTTGGTTGGCTCAAACTGACCAAGGACCATTAATACAAGTCCAGTTAATACAAGTAAACACCAGGACACAAGGACTGCTCATCAGTACCTTCAATGTTTTCCAAGGCCAAGTGATCCACAAACGCAACATCCCCAATCCCAGCCCTGAGACACCTAAGAGTGCACAAGGAGAGACCGGAGAAATATTTCAGATCTTTTTAGTCCTGCTTCCGCGATGTCTTGCTCGCCAGCTGACCTTAGGGCCCCATGGCCATTGTAGAAGGGCTCGTTGTGAGACGTCTCGCAGAAATAGTTTCTGTGGCGGATGTAAGATTTCTGGCCCTGGCACAGGGTGCAAAGAGGGGATGCCATGGCACCACCCCCAGGAATACAGCTGGCACTGAAAAAGGCACTCACATCTGCTTGGAGAGGAGAAAAACAAGTTCAAGTACAGAAAAACAACACGTCATGAGTGTGAAGTGCTTTGGAAGAAGTTTGGCTAGTGTCATCATCCGAGTATGACTCAGTCGGATTCCTGGTAGGCTACTCATCCTTCGCTTTGTGCAAATACCACATGGTGCAAAAGGTTATCGCCTCCTCAGACGTTCTCCTTTACCCTGGCTGAGCGGGTGCTCCTTGGACCAAGTCAGGTAGTTTCTGGATAGCAGAAATCCAAGCGGAAGACTCCATCCGGCAGTCCATCGGAGCCCACTGTGGCAGCTCCTGAGGCCTCGTAGGGAGCGGACATCCACCGAGGCGTTCCTCACCACGGCCACAGACAGGACGCAGCCGCCTGCAACACACCACCATCAGATGCACGCTCGAAGCAAATCAACCAGTGATAGACACCTACCATCTCCGTACAGCTCCTTGGCGATGGCCACAAGGCCAAACTGCTTCACTGCTGAGTAAAGCTCTCCAGCATCCAAGGTCATGACGTCGGCGCGGTTAGCCTGAAAAAATGTGCACACACATCACAGCACTTGAAGTTTGCACTTTAAAGGGCAGTTTAAGAATTTATGAAGCTTGAATTCCTTCGATGTTTACAGGCACTTATTTTAGGTAGGGAGGGAAGATGAAAACCTCCTGTCCAATTTCTTGCATTGAAACAAAACAATTATTGAACACAGATGTATAGCATCTATAAATAATCAGACTCACATTTTGGGGAGAAAAAAATCCACAGCTGTGGCCTATTCACTTTTTATTTATTCATTTGCGATGTGCACTTTGCGCATCGCTCATTTACTCACATCCAAACGACCTCCTGCTCTTCGTTTAACATATAAACATCTTTATGCAGAACGCCCACACACACACACACTCACACGCACACGCACACACACACACACACACACACACACACACACACACACACACACACTTTTTAGGCAGAGTCGCAACTTTCAGGCAGAGTCGCAACTTCATCTGCAAATGCATCCTATTTTTTTCTATGCAAACCCTGCTTACCCTGATCTTATCGATGCAGTCGGTGGTGCTGCTGGCGCGGATGCAGGAGAGGCGGGGGGGGG
>OMPJ01039507.1:34547-57338 GCA_900312935.1 Carapus acus | reverse complement strand
CCGGGGAAAGCGCCGCCACAAGCGCCTTGGCCAGTTCCGCACACTTTCGCTGCTCGGGGTCGGACACCGTGCACCACCGCATCTTCTTGGCTACACGCGCACGTACACACACACACACACACATACACACACACGCACGCACGCACGCACGCACGCACGCACACACTCACACACACACCGGAGCGTAAAAGTTGATTTATTTCCTCTGGTGTCACCATTTCTGGTACTGGCACAATACAGAGACAGTACAAAGTCGTCCACCACCTTAAACATCACACATGTTTACATATTAGGCTCGGTTGGGCTTGAACTGTCCGCGAGGTTTAGACCATGTTGTGAAATAGCAGAAAGTGGGGGACAGGAGCGCAGGATGAAACGATCACTGACCTGGGGAGCAGCGGAGAAAGAGGAGGAGAAGCATCGCGGCGACCTGCCCCCGCATCCTGACTTTGTCCTGATGAAGATCAACACTCGGCTGCTCGCAGAGGGAGGCAGGAGCGCAATCCCAAATATTCCACAACTATGTGGCACGTCTGCACGTCGATAGGAGAGGGAGGGAGTGGATAGCGGCGTTCCTCGAATCGGCGCAGTGACTTTCTTCTCACATATGGAAAATATTTCGCAGCAGCTGTCACAAGATTTGACCTCCAAAATGTGTGAAATTTTAAATTATGGCCAAAGTGCCGAAAGGAGAAAGTCAGAGATGAACTGCTCTGTTGTGACGTCGCGTATTTGCATTCATCTTTTCTACTCTCACTGCACTTTGCAGTTACTTTGCCACCAACTCATCATCCACTCTTGGAAGGTACCTTTTGATTTATTTGCCAAAATTGTTCAACCGTCACACTTTATCTTTTAATTTCCACTGGGAAAAATATGAAATATTGCCTGTCACTCCAGCACCAACAGAACCAAACAAGTCCAGATGGTATGGTCAGACCTCTACTTCGCCTGCCAAACTGAGGTATTGTGAGCCTACACAGACACACACCTGTGCCTGCTCTTCATGTAGACATAATTTCCCTGCTGTCTCTCTACATTTTTCATACCTGAAGAACCATCTTGGTTTTGTGCAATGGCAGGGATCATTTCTTCATTCTCTCAGAGTTGTATTTTGTTTTCCCCTCACAGAACACACCCACCACATATGTTACCAATGGCGATTTTAAAAACAAAAACATAACGTGCCAGAAGCAGAGTAATCCAAATAAAATGTCCCTTTACACAAAGGAGGAAAAAAGACACATTGAAATGCTTTAATCTATTTGTGTGTAACAATTTGTAAACAAGACCCTTCCAATGAGCAGTACAGGTGTTATAAACCTGTGACTGTGTCACACCAGCACAGAGAGAAACTGTCATGGCAGCGATGTGGAGCAATGCCTGGTGTACTTTGCTGTCTTGTTGCTGTTAGGCTCCGCTGAGGGAGGTTGGGAGGTTCCAGAGATCATCGAGTAGCTGGCTGAGCCTCCGTCTGTCCAACCGCTGCCTGTCCACCTTAGCAGACAAGGACTTGATATGCTGCTCCAGCTGTGGGGACGCAATGGGTAGAATAATATTATAATACATAGGTGAAAAAAATCTACAGAATTTCAATGGGAACATTCAAGTTCCTTCACATCTGAATCTTCAATGGAAACTTCACATGAAAATGTGCTTTGATTTCCAAATGTTTCTGAGCTTTGTCAAATTGTCACAATTAACAGTGTCCAAACTGGGAGTATTACAGTACGAATCATTATCATCACTATCAAATGATTTGAAATATATGCAAATTCAAAATAGATATTAAAATGTGACACTTGAAATAACATCGAGCATTCCTGACATTTTAGCCATTATCTTAATACTCAATCATTGAGTGACTTGGTTCACCTCTTTGACCTATGAAACTCTATGTTCTGTGCATCTAATTGACAGGTGCTATGTCTTTTACAAACAGCATCTAGGCTTTCACGCAGCCTTGGTCAGGAATCACACCAGGTTCAGTTGATCTGAAGCGTCACAAGATTGCCACAAGTATTTCTATGCCTGCAGCTTTGCTGTAAACACATTAGCTGTACAGGTTCTCAAAATATTGTACCTCATTCATTCCCGCGCACACAGCATGCTTTTCCATGTTTTCCTCCTCTTCAGTCATCTCAAGCCAAGTTTGAAACAGCCGTCTTGAATCTTTCAATGTCCTGGGTTGACACACACCACAATGAATGCAGACTCAGGTCAGAATCCATCTGAAATCTAGGGGCTTTTTCCAATAAAGAATGGCTTTGAGGGCTTTCTTACACTAGAAGCTGCCTGTCCTTCTGAAAGTCTTCCGTGCACACTTGGATCCTGAGTAGCTCCTCCATCAGCATCAACTGGTATCCGGCATCTCTCCAGAGTCTTGAACCAATTTCTTTGAAATAGCAATGGCTTGACTGTCATATTTTCACAGTTGGTACCTCCTGCTCACCTCCCTCAAAACATCTCAGTACCTGCTTGAGCTGCTGGGATCTGCTGATGCACGGTCATGTCAGGGTGCAATCTGCTGCTCCCCTTCTCTCTGGGTACAATGGAAGGTGTATCTGTAAAACATCTTGGGGCAGTTATGGCTCCAGATGACACTGGAGACCTGCTGGCTGTCATGAAGGCAGAAGGGGGCAGCAGGAGAGGTTTCTCCTCGTAGCCATGGAGAGATGCGTCACAGAGCAAGGAGTGGGAGAAGGTTTGAGGCCCCACCCAACAGGCCATCTCGCTCCCTGAATGCGGAGCATTGCCAGAAGGCTGAGGACCTGTGTGTGGCTGCGTTGTGATGTTGGTCTTGCTGGTGGTCGACCACCTTCGTAAATATACAGAAAACAAATATACCCTCAAGATTAAGGTGAGATAAACATCCCAGTATTTATACACATCCATGTGACCAATTAAGTTCTGGAACCGTCATCTGTCTGAAGAGCTGTTTCACTTTGAGGGACCACCTCTTAGGTTGTCACTCTATGACTACAAACTCCCTCACACACTCACACACACAGGTTTGAAATCTCGCTCACGGTTCGTCAACCACATCGTGATTGCTGCTTTGCTCAGCTGAGCCAGAGTCTTCGGTTCTGTCAGACCCTGTGCTGAAACTGGGAGACAAGCTCCTGACATCCTGTTGCCTGTGTTGTTTATGCAGTGCCCGGCGTTTCCACTGCTGGGCACATCGCCTGACGAGTGTTTGGAGATGACTCGATTTCTGTGGGAGACATGGGTGAGCAGAGTGTGCAAAAATCAGTTATCCAATGTTATCCAAGGTTACCTTCTCCTGGTCGCTGGAGGTGAGGGCAACAACATGGGCCTTGCACGTAGAGGTGTGGGCCACGTCCTCCTCCCTCAGCTGCTCGTCTACAGGACAGTGTGCCGTCAAGGGCTCACACACTCTTTGGCAGCGCTGCTCCACCGCCCAAAGACTCCAAGCACGAAGCACCTGGAATAAAGAAAAGAGGGGAAAAAATCCAGTGTTACTTCTCCATTTGACTCCTCTTGTCTATCGGCTGGATCAGTTAAGACTTTTAAACAAAAGTGACTGTGTATGAGGAGCCATTTCATCTAGACATCTCTCGAGGCTCTTGGAGTGTGTGGGAGCAGCCAGAAAACGTGAGGGACATATTTTCAAAACAACAATAACTGCAATGTGGTTGCCATTGCTGTCAGCTTCCCATTGTTTCAGTTTTGAACAATGGATGGATTTGATGGATTTTCAAGAGCCTCATTCACCCTATTGGAAATCCAGTTAAATTGATTGACTAGATAAAAACGTTATTAGAAAATGTGAAAAGCAGTGATGCCAAAGTTTTAATGAAGGCAAGCTACTGCGATGAAGGCTGCAGGGTGAAAAGCATGCAGATCCTACCTTCCCCTCTAAGGTCAGGCACCAGTGCCACAGGGCTTTTTCCTGCTGTGCTACCTGCCGTCTGTACTTTAAACAGAAAAATTAAACAACAATAAATAAAAAGAAAGAACATTAAATGGATGAAGAGAAGAAAAAGCCACACAGTCCAATCAGTGCAAAATGTCTGTCAATAAAAGTAAGCCAACCTTAGTCTGCCACAGGTCAAAATATCTCTGGTACATCTTTAATTCCAGCAACTGCTTTTGTTGTTGCCTCATCACCTGTGGAATACTCATGTCAATTCAAACCAAGTCATTTAACAGAATAAAGGATATGATAATGAAGGAACATGTGTGTGCGTGTGTGTTTGTGTGCGTGTATACAGTAGGTAGCAAGGAGTATTCACCTTCTTCTTTAGCGCAAGGTGATGATGCTCCTTCCAAGCTGCGAGTGTGCGGGACAGGAGTTTGTACTGGTGGTGTCGTCTGGCCTTCTCTGCACTCGTCTTGTCCGTCTCTGCCGTTGCCCGGGATATTTTTCTGTGACCCATATTAAGATGATTTCTTTTTTGTCGAACATTACACTCTTCTTTTTCATGGAGTGGCTCAACTAATGGAGCTGTCTGGACCTGTCTTGTCACAACTGCCTAACCAGGAACTGGAAAGGATCATGAGCGATACAGGGCTTGCCCACCTTTGGGGTGAGAGACTACATGCACATACTCGCACACTCACACACTTGTGTGTGAATGTGCCCAAGTTACAGATGAATGGGCTGCAGTGTACATACACTTTGTCTGGCATGCTGTCCTCAGCTGTGTGCTTCACATAGTCAGACACAGCACTGCCAGGTGGTGGTGAGGTGAACCTTTGGACCTCCTGCTGTCTGCTTTGCATAGAAAGAGCACGAAGCTTCCATCGTATCGCAAAACGCCTGACGACCATCTGGAGATGATTTGAGGCCTGTGGGAGACAGATGGATAGCAGTGATGGACTGAACATCTAACTGAGACACACACGGCAACAGAAGCGGAGAGGAAGGGATCTGGCATTACCTGCTCCTGGCCCTGCCAGTGGGGGCTTGAAGCAAGTGGGTGGACATGAGTGGTACTTCCAGTGACGCATGCTGCCTGGGCCTGACATTCTCTCTGCCCACGCTGCTGGGCCGCCCAAACCCTCCAAGCATACAACACCTGAGATGAACAAAGAAGTAGATTAGGTAGATTTGTTTACATCAAGAACGATTTTGAAGCAGAAGAACTTCTGAGTTGTCTCCACTGTCTCCTCTGGGACCATGGAGACCACAAAGTGTGGGCTCTTTGCAATTCAAATAAAAGACCAGAAGGGACAAAAAGACATCCTGAAGCTTAAGAGACAGAGGTGGGAAGGAAATGAGACCAAATCATAGGGGTCAACCATTCATCATTTTCCTTCTGTCCCTCTCAAGGAGTGACAAATAACAAAGAATTATTCAAGTATTTCTAATTGCATTGCAGTATCTTACACCCGGTTAAGAAAAAGTACTTATCTGTCTTTTCATGGTATCTATCTTGTTTACAGCCTTTCCATCAAATTTGTATAACAGGACTCGAATGCATATTGTTTTCTATCTACATTTACGCTGTCTTTTCCTGTTATCATTTCGCCTTTCCTTGCCTCTACTGTTGCTGGGTGGCATAGAAAATGTCCAGAATAAAGCCCACCTTAACCTCCAGGCTGAGGTACCAGTGCCACAGAGCTTTCTCCACCTGCTGCACCTCTTGCTGTCTGTGCAGCTGCTCTCTCTGGAGAAAAAAGACAGAGCCATATCGTTAATGACAGCTCGGAATAGGGGTCAAAAGGGTTGGGAGTGTATTCACCTCCTGTATGCTTATTTGCCGATGCACCTTGAGCACTGTCAGAACGCGGGAGAGGAGTTTGGATTCATGGTGTCGTCTGGCTCTCTCCATGCCTTCCCGCTGTCGCTCGGGGGTTTGCTCTCTCCACAGCGTGAAATACCTTCGCAGCAGTGCTGCACATGGAGAAGCCAAAAACAACATCAAAATCAGGTTTGCATTACTGTCGAGGGTTTGTGACCGGGCTTCTGTCTTGTCTGTGGTGCTATGGGGGAAAAAATTACTGAAGGTGATTGTTTGATTTACCCAAATTTTCGTGATGCTCCAACCTCATCAATGCTTCCTCTTGTGTCCCTTTTACTCTGCTACAAGCCTGCTGAGTCTTTCACAGGGGTGACAGCACAGTGAGCACAGAAATTAAGTCATGCTCAGATGCACACATCATTAAAGTGCAAGTTAATTAGCCAGCCAGCCAGACAGGTAGATGCCAACAGACAGACAGACAAACAGACAGACAAACAGACAGACAGAACCATTGTACTCAAACCATTATACCTCTCTCTGCACATTATCTGTCTGAGGATTCTGTGCTTTGACTATCACAGGTGGTGGATGCTGCATCTTGGCTTGTCTCTGTTCAGCCACGACTCTTTGCCAAGTACCAAGCATCCTCTTACACAGGGAGAACCTAAAAGTCCAAATGAATATGGTCAGGTGAACTGGTCATCCATTGCCTTCATTTTTTGAATTGTGGTTTTTCAGTACTTAAATCATGACACACTTTTCAGCCATCGTGTTTACGTCATTCCCCCAGACATCACGCTAATCAGCAGCGGGTTTAAAAGATGTAATAATTCCATGTATGTTTTACGAGGACTCGCACTGCTGACCTGTAGTGACGTTCTGCTTTGAGTGTCAGCCGCCATTCCGGCACAGATCTCCAACATTCCTCTCTCCATCCCTCAAAGGCTCTACCAAGGATTCCTCCCGCGGATGCGAGAATAATTTTTCGGGTTCCTGGTGGCTCGGTTGTGTCAAAACTCGACATCTTTGTCTACATTCGAAATTTGTGTCGCTGTTCTCCACTGTTAAGAGCAAAGTTATTGTGAGGCGGAATTTAGACGTCCGATGACAAAACCTGGGACAATGTACACTTTTAAAGGCGGGAACTGCACTTCATACAACTGTGTCACGGTGGTCGGAAAAATTCATCTAATTTCAGATTTTCTTATCAGACGGTGCCGATATTGTTTCCCGCCGGTGTTCGCAGAGTAACAATCTTGTTTAGGAGTCAACGTCCACCGTTCAACCAATGATTGCCCAGGAAGGGAGGTGTTCCGGGGACCTTGCATACTTGTCGCGATGAGAAATTATTTTTGTCTTAATTCACGAGGGCGGTGCTACTTGTGGATAAGGACGAATCCGTGAGCTCTACGCAAGAGATAAACTTTTAACAAAATCAAGCAAACCCCAGCTGTTCTATTAGCTGTCTTACAAATTGCCGGTTCCAAATTATTTTATTTCAGAGCACCGTAGCCGTATAGAAGACTTTTCACCGCCATAGGTGATTATGCACACGTCGACAACTGTTCATCTGTTTCAATTTCATAAATTTAGCCGCAAGAGAGACGTCACGGATGGATCACTTTCAATTCTACAAAGGCGCGCAGGGCAGGATGTAATCTTTGCTAGGACCTTCTTAAAGCGGCGATCAGGCGAAAATTGCTGCTACCAGTTTGAAAACAGAGAAAGAGTAGACGCTTAATCTGAGATTACATAGTATCCGAACAAATCGACTTATTTGGACCCGTGTGATTGTAGTTTGCTAACATCAATACAGTGTGTATTTGTGCCGAAATCAGAGCAGAAAGCCAACCTGCTGGGTGGGCATTATCCCCCATTCCCCAGCTAGTTAGCTGGCTAGCTAGTAGCGCTAAATCAGCTAGCTAGCTAACGTGGACGACTATTGAATTGCCGCCGAGATAATTCTACACAACAAATACACAAACTGTAAGTGTTTCGCCATGTTTCCCCCTGTACTAACATTTCATTGACTGTTGTATCTGTGTCTTTTCTCCGCAAAACGCCTGCCAATTGGAGTCTAGTTCAGCATCCTTGTCCCGCTCCTCACCTCTCCCGCAGTGAACTGTTGGTATACCCCAGTAAAATTGTGAATATATCACAAATGGGCTATTTTTGTCGTTTTGTTGTATCGTGGCATTTGTCGCATTCGCGGGAATTTTCTCTCAATCAAGGAAATCAACCTGAGTAATTTGTTAGGTAGCCGTCAATTAACGGGTTAATTAGCCTATAATTTCTCTAAACGCAAGCTTAGATTTATCAATTGCCTTTGTGTCGGAATCTAATGTGGCAGAAAGCGTAGAAATTGGTTCCGTTTTATGGTGTCTCATTTCAGAATTAAGAACCCTGCTAGGCCATGTCCAAGCTACGTTGCCAGGTGTTACTGATGACGGAGCCAATGCCGAATACTTCGGGCTTTGAGTGCAATGCCGCGATTTAATTGAAACATATTTGGCTCGTGGTTCGCGCGATAGCTTTACCAATTTATAACTATTAGATTAGATCACCCCTCAGCATGGATAAACCCTTTTCTACATTTTGATTTTATGTACAGTTGAATTATTTTCAGCTAATATGTAACCCCTGCCTCATCCACATGGCAATGCTGTGAAATTGACAGTTTGATATGATTCAAGGCTCCCTCATGGTGATGAGATGCACACTAGCAAGGCACTAAATGTTTTTTTTTTCCTGGTACACTTAATTTAAGCAATTCACAGCAGATGAACCAAATAATGCAAAATGATTTTTCATCTACTGTATGAGGAAATGCATTTGGTGAACTAGCAAGTGGCAGAAAAGGTATTTATTATAAATTCTGAATTGCATGAATAGTAATTCCCTCATTAGCCATCAACTTGTGTAAAATAAAATGTGTGTGTGATTATTGCATTGCTGACGCTAAGTGTCACTGTCTGCTGTCCTTCTCAGAGCAGGTGGTGGAGGATGTCTGAGCCGGTCATGGAGAGCCATGCCTGTGAAGAACAGAAGAACAGCGATGCTCCTGCGGGCCCAGCCAAGCCTCAGCCGTCACCAGCACCCACAGCTCCATATAGATACACCAAGGTGAGGAGAAACCTGGCCAGGAGAGGGTCTCGGACACTGACCGCCCATTTGGACTGAACCTTTGAACATTTTGTTATGCAGGAAGAGCTTCTGGAAATAAAAGATCTTCCCTGTTCCAACGAGAGACCTGAATGTCTCTCCGAGAAATATGACAGGTGAGTGTGTTTCTTGGAAGTGCAGAAGTCTTTTCAGTGCATATCTTGTATTTACTGCTTTGCACCTCCTTTCATTAACACATCTCCATCTCATGGAAATGAAAATCGACTTTTCTGCAGCAACTTTGAAATCCCTAGACCTTGTTTTGGCAGAATCTCTCTCTCTCACTCTATCTCCTATCCCCACCCCCTTCTCCCTGTTGCCGGTCGCTTCACCTCTGTGCAGTGTCCGCACAGGTGCAAAATGGCAGAGGAAGAACATACCAGACAGCTCGACAGTGGTACAAGTGAACAAACTAATCGGAAAAAGTCATGATGCTGACTTCAAGATTATTGTGGTGAATGCTACCGAGAAATCTAACAATGTTCAAGCGGCCAAATGATATGGAGTCAAAGAATGTGACGTGCAAAGATGTCTTAAAAACTCTACCACTCAGCGAAAAGCATTTCAAAATACGGCCAATTACAAGAAATCGATGGGCAAGTGTGTGTGAGTACATTGCTGAAAAAGCGTAGATTTGTTCCGCAAACACTTGACCGATCCTTAGGGGGGGAATCTGGTCGACAACAAGCTATTCAAAGATAATTTGCGTAAGAAATGCAGAGTGGCTACTGGCAGGTGATCATGCCCTAAGTCGATTGGAAAATCACGAAGCATGTTTGCTCCGTGAATCGGAGACTGGACACGGGATTTGAGTGTGGGTGTGAGGGACTCTGAGGGGGATGGAGAGAGTGGACCTGGAGAGCAAGAGGACGCTACTGGTGAGGGATAAATAGTCTTAATGACAGGGAGAAAAAGTGAAACTGTTTCCATTGATGTTTTGTTAAATTAGAGGTCCATTGCAAGGGCATATGTAATTATTCATCCATGTCAAACTTCACCAATGTTTAGGATTTTCAATCAAAATATTGTGTATGATCTGACAAGATTTTGTAATCATAAAGCTCTTTTCCAAAAATCTCTTTGAAAAAGAGGGTCGTCTTATACTGTATGTCGGATCGTCTTGTATTCGGGTTAATACGGTACCTGTGGACAAGTCCAATTTTAATTAGCACTTGAGCTTCCACAGGCAGAGGTTTTTAAGAAAAACTTCTCAATCGTTTTATCTTTGCTCCTTTGCAAATTTTTGTCTAACCGTTTGGATTATTTTGCAATAGTGATGGTGTTTGGGACCCTGAGAAGTGGCATGCCTCACTGTATCCAACTTCAGAGCGCAGCTCTCCGGTGGATGGTTTTAAGAAGGACCACATGGAAGACAGGGTTCCACTGAAACGAAGAATTCCAGGTACAAAGCAGAGCGTCAATGCTTATCACCTCAGTTTAGGTTTTTAACTAGAGTATGGGCCCGTTGGCTGGTTTGTTCACTGTCCAAAAACACAAGGATCGAGTAGAGCAAATATTTAAGAACCTATTTATGCTGAACCTATTTAAGCATTTGATGTAGTATATGATACATTGAAAATGTGAAGCCTCTCCTGTTCAAGTCGATCCACAATGCTGTTTTTGAAACTGACATGTTTGAAGAGATTTATAGAGTTGATGTCACTCACGTAAAGGTCTGAAATGGCCCGGGCTTTCTCTCTCTCTCCTGTCAGACCCCCGAGAGCGGCTAAAGGAGGATGATCTGGACGTCGTGCTTAGCCCCCAAAGGCGCAGTTTTGGAGGGGGTTGCCAAGGCAATGCTGCACTAGTAACCCATAACCGCCGTCCTATTAGCCCCCTGGAAAATAAGGAGAACGAGACCCTGCGTCTTGGAGGGTCCCGCAGAATTGGCAGTGGACGCATAATTGCTGCCCGAGCTTTTGAGAGAGAGGCCCGGGTGGAGAAGGAGAGGGAGCGAGAAAGGGACTTCAAAGATAAACGTTTCAGGGTCGGTAGATTTCTTTAACGTCTGAAGTTTCTATAACTTCTCATCTGCCTTTGGGACATGATTTCGGTTATTCCAGTTGTATTGTTAGACTAATGTTGCCTTTTTTTTTTCTTTTTTGATGCAGAGAGACTTTGGTGACAAACGTGTGTTTAGTGAGAGAAGAAGAAATGACTCCTATGCAGAGGAAGAGCCAGAGTGGTTTTCCGGCGGCCCCACAAGTCAGTCTGAAACAATCGAGCTTATTGGATTTGATGACAAAATCCTGGAAGATGACAAGCGCAGGTCTAAGCGATCGAGGAGGCGAACGGAGTCTGTGAAAGAAGGTGCATCATTGATTCATTAGAGGATCCAACTGCGCGCAGAATATTTTTGATTCTGTAATGTGATGCAATGACATGTTACACTGCAGTGTTTTGAGCAGTTTCTTTGACTGTGTAGTGGTAGAATGTAATGGTGGGCAGTCTGAGGAACCGGATGTTCTGCAGTCGACTGCTGACCAGGAGGTTCCGCACCCAGACGTCCTCCCAGATCAGTCGACTGGTGACTTTGACTTCAATGAATTCTTCAACCTTGAGAAGACAATGCCAGGACTGGCATCTGTAAGTCTTGGGTTGCACTTTTATTTTTGTATGACCTAAATATATGCACAGAAGGGAGCGGTGTCTTTGTCTTTTCGCCTTTCCCCTCCATTCTGATGCAGTAGAGTTGAGCTGCACAGCCAGCCGAGGAGGATTTGTCCTTTCACCCAAAATTTATAGCTTGAAATTCCACAATCGTCTTGAGTGCTGCTATTGAGTTGAGATGAAGTAGAGCAATTGTATCAGACTGCTAACTCATCTCAATCATTCAATCAGGTTATTCTTCTTCAAAGTTTGACGTCCAGTGCAAAAATACCTCTGCTGCACCGGCTGGTGGCGCTGAACTTATGGTGATGGTTATCATTGATTGGTGAACTTTTCCCAAAATGATTGATTGGGCTGTTGCATGTGGGTGCCACATAGTGTGAGAAACCAAATTTATGCCCATCATTGTTTCGTACATATGGTTGGTTCAGGAAAATTGGATAACGGGGACAATGTTTTTACTGAATGGGGCAAGTCTGAGCACTGACTGGTTAGTGGCACTAATGCACCACAAGGCAAGCAGTGCATCCGACCACACTGCCATCAGTCGGCTTAACAGTTTTTGTGTGTAATCGATGGAAATCGCTCTCAACGTAAGTGGCAACTTTTGTCATACCCTTTGACCAATTGTTTTTTTCCCTCTCCTCCAGCATCAACCTTCCCTCACAACTGCCATTTTTGTCTTGCAGATGATAGAGGATGTTTTGGGTGAGGGCCCTGTGTCTGCCAGTCGTTTCAGCCAGTGGTTCTCCAGTAATCTGAGTCCTTCAGGGAGCCGCTCCAGCAGCCTCAGGTCCACCCCCCATGAGGAATTGGAGAAACTTGCAGGTGAATAGGCTGGACTGCATTACATTGAAACATTCTTCAAAATGATGTGGGCTTTCAAAATTTCTCCACACTGTTCTGCCCCCCTATAGGGCTTGATCATCATAGCTCCCCACCGGGCCGGGGCCCAGCCCCGTACTTCACACCCATTCAGTCATCTGATGGCAAGGACAAAGTGGACATTCTAGAGCTGTTGCACAAGGCTAAAGTGGACCTGAAGCCTCTTCTCTCTACACTGTCAGTCAACAAAGCTCGACTACGTGAAAGCAGTGAGTTTGGTTCTGAGGATATGATCTCACAGAGAAACTAGTCATTTGCGTGCATCTTTGGACAGAGTCCTTTTCTGACACTTTTGGCATAGAGGAAAAACTTGAATGGAGGCTATGCTACTTGTACAATTAAGTGCCGGTGGATGTATGTATGAACTGTAGAACTAGATCATTAGCACTTTGCACAGGGAGTGTAAATCTCAGCCTTTTCCAACTGCTTAATCCCCAAAACCTTTGCCGTCTCATCCCCAGCTAACTGTGGTGTGGTGCTGTCGCTGGAGGAGGTGGAGGGAGAAATGAAGGGGATGAAGCTGGGCTCCAGCTCGCATACACATAAGGTTGCCCCTCCTCGGAGAGGAAACGGTACCCCCTTTATGGCTGAGCACTTGGAGGAAGCTCTGACTGGAGCTCCCAGTGCTCATCCGCGCGCACATGACACAGACATGTCTGCCTTCAATAAACTGGTCAGCAGTATGAAGGCAAGTGGAACTCTGCCAACTCACCCCAAACCCAACACGAACAGTGTGAGTATTTTGGAGAAGGATGCTTGTGTGAAAGCACCCTGAAGTTGAGTCAGGATGGGGGACTGCGTTTTGCATGTTGCTTTGAAATGGGCCATGATCCTGCATGCGATTCACTCAGTCTGACTTGAAATTTTCCCTCTTTGCAAAATCCATGGTGCAAAGACAAACCGATGGGCATAAATTTGCTGTGTTTTGCTTTTTCAATGTTTTTGTTGTATCAGTGATGAGTCTGTGCAAGTCTAGTTCGAAAGTGGCCACACATTTTTGATTGAACAGAAACCAATTCCAATTCAACTGACCTGGTGTCAATTGGTAATCCATGAGCATGATTGACTTGCACAAAGGACATGATCACAGTTGTGTGTCCACATCATCTCAGCGGGCTCCTCGTTGGAGGGCGTCAATGTTATTGACCTCCTGACTCTGAGATGAGGTTACACACAGGAACTCGGCTGCATCTGTCAACAACTTCTAACTAGATGAGCATGTTTGTGCCTGTGCAGCAACCTGCTGACCAAACTGTTGTGAAGATGGCCGATGCTACAGTTCCGGCTCAGCCACAGAAAAATATATTCCAGGTGCGTTTGCCAAGGATTTTGCTGGTCAGTTAAAGTGTAGATTATCTTTTGATCAGTTTCGCTAAGTTGCATGTGTTTATGGTAGGAACTCCTTGGAGATCAGGGTCCTCCCCGTGGCTCGCAATCATTACTCAGCAGTCTGCTGGGGAATTCGGATGGCCCGACAGGCCCCGCCCCTCTACACAGCCTGCTGCACAAGGCCCCGTCACCCCAGCTGTTTCCGCAGAGGGCTCCCTCGCCTGACTACTTCCACAGTCGCTTACAACCGTCAACGGGTAAATTTACAGGAATCCATTTGTCGGGTGCATTGGTTTTCATGTATGTTATTGAAATTACCCAATGTTGTTTCTCAATCATCAGGATTTCCCCAGTCTATGCTGACAGAGCAGTTTGCTGAAATGCATCGATCCATCAGCCCAGGAGCCACAGCACAACAGCAGGTGAGTCTGATTCTCAGCCAGTCAACCCCCACCTCCACACTACAAGTGAATGAAGTGGAAAAAAATCATTACTCGCTCCACTGATGAAGTTTATTCTCTCCTCTGCAGTTGAGAGCTCTTTCTATACCAGTGAACCAAGCTGACCTGGAGGCTCTGGCCTTTCAGCAGGATCTTGCTCTGCATGGTCATCACGCATTCCAGACTGGTTACAAGCTCCCTCAGGACAAATCTTTCCGAAACAGGTGTGTGCTGATCACGAAGCTGTACGCACAAGTTAAAATGGAGGTTATCTCTCTTAACCTATTAAATTTTAACAATTTGTCTGCTTTCCGTGTACATACTGTATGTCCGATGTTGCAATACTTAGTGGACTGTAGGTTGGTGAACTGAGACATTAAAACTGTCCCAACTGTTGAGAGAGTAAACCTGTCATCTCAACAAAGATCTGAGGTCTCAGGTGTCAGTCAGCTCAGAAGGATCTGTGGCACTTTAAGTCGCAAACACACCGCATTTGGTCAGAGCACTGGTTCTTCACTTTGGTTCAACTGAATCCCAAGTGTTCTGTGAGTCAGTCTCGGGGGTTTCGCGGAGGTCAAGACACACACCCAACCCGTAAGATTTGTGATGACACACCCCACTTGCTCCAATTAGGAAGGGTTCGGCGAATGTGCATATGAAACTGATTGGTTCTTAACCTTGTGGGAGGCTCCAAACCTAAAGTTAAGAGGAAAGGTAGTTTTTGTGTGCACCATCTACTGGGGAAGGCAGGATATTACAGGAAAATGCAGCCGTAATTCCTGAAAACCTATTTGCTTAAGTTCGGTTGCATTAAACAGCCGTATAAACCCAATGTGCCCAGTAAACTATCACTGATTTAATGTATTTATGGAGTGTTGCCTGCAACTAGCTGATCAATTCTGAGATATTGAGAAATGTTGAATCTTTCTTGGTTTACTCTGAAATGACACGGGGGTGATTCACAGACCACAGCGTATGAATCGCTCTCCTGGTCCAGGCCCGCAGTCTGCTGGAAGAAACTCTCCAGGAAATGCAGTCACTAGCATGGTGAGCTGTACTGCAATCTTGGAAACTTGTTAACTCATGGACAAGATTTTTCTCTGTATATTCCTGAAATTCTGTACTCCTCACTCCAGTTTTACTAAGCAGTGTAATGCTTAACAGTCAAACTCCAGCATATTGTGCATATCATTTTTTCTCTTGTATAGGTAGGGGTGTTGCATCATTGTCAAAAATTATGATTTTTGTCTGAGCAGTGGTGCTGTAGTATCGAGTGGGGAAGCTTCGTTGGACTGCATGTGTGAAGTGTCTGTTTGTATCCAACAGTTGTCCCCATCGTTTACACCAACGTCGGTGATTCGCAAAATGTATGCCACAAAGGAAAAGAGCAGAGACGACCCCACTAGTCGCTCAGAGATCAAGGAGGAGACTGCCGCTCACTGCCAGAATGGTATGGAGTCAATATTTGCCCACAGCTGCTTGGTTTGTGTGCAACATGGAGCAGAGCATTTTTTAAGAGTAGGCTTTGGAATGTGTTTCCAGATGGTAGCGCCTCACACCTGTACCTAGAGACGATGGATGGGACGTCCCCCCAGTCTGGAGGTGTGAAAGCCTTGCCCTCGCAGAACGTTGCGAGCAAGGACCAGGAGCGTCTCCGACCAGGTGCTGCGGGGCAGCCTGCGCCCCCCTTGGTGTCTGCAGGAACAACCTCTTCCTTCCCACGCCCAGTCTATCCAGTCCCCCTGATATCCCACGTGCCCATGGTGCGTCCTCCACCACCCCAGCTTCCTCCCAATGTGGTCCAGCGAATGCTGGCGCAGGGTGTCCAGCCGCAGCAGCTCGGACCTGCTCTGCTACAAGCTGGTCAGTGGCTTCTCCTCAGTTCACCATTTGTTCTGAACTTTTGAACCTGCAGTGGTGTCCATAAATGCTGCGACTGTATCTTCTTCCAGGTATGTTTCCACCTCATGTGGACCTTGCGCAGCTTCAGGGTTTGCCTCCTGCTCTGCTTGGCCAGCCACTATATCCATTAAATGCAACAGGGCATCCTCTTCTACCTCCCAGAACCAACACTCAGATGCAGCTTGCAGTCATGCAGCAGCAGCTCCAGCAGCAAAGACAAAGTAAGTGGTCTCAGATGACGCTTATTACTAGATGGAAAGTACCAGACTTTCGCATACACTGCAATCGCATCAGTTCCCCATACCCACAAATGTGTCACTCCAAAATGCATTGAAGTTGGTGAGTTCTTCAATAGCAAACCTTGCTCTGCGGCAATTTGTCAGGGTGGCGTTAAATTCCATTACCCACCCCGGAAACATGCCAGAGGTCACCTAAGGCAGCTGACTGGGATGGCACATAGCTAGCAAAGTCTGCTATAGCACAGCTCTTCTGTTGAGAGAGCCAGAGCTCCAGGAGAGTCGCCAATATTATGTAGAGCATGTTGTCGTAAATCATCCTGAAACATGCGTTTGGCATCCTGCTGTGAGATTTTCTGAAAGTTGTCCACATGTGCTCAGTTTGGATCGGCGCACGCATGGGTGCCGCCCCACAACAGGGAAGGGAGGAAGATGTAAGGAGCAGGTGGACGAGTGAGAGGAAAGATTCAAATTACTATCACTGAGCCGACTGTTTCAGAAATTAACTCGCCCATCTGTAATCATAGAATTATCGC
Source organism: Carapus acus (assembly GCA_900312935.1). Classification (NCBI taxonomy): domain Eukaryota; kingdom Metazoa; phylum Chordata; class Actinopteri; order Ophidiiformes; family Carapidae; genus Carapus; species Carapus acus. Next base: position 40,530 of record OMPJ01039507.1, on the reverse strand, counting down.
TGTTTTATGGCCTGTGCAGAAAGTTGACTGGTCATCTACTGATGACTAGATTGAATATTTGCTTTGCACAATATGAATATTGAACCAAATGGTGGAAATTGCTTATCGTTGCCTTTCAGACACTGGCTGACTTTTTCTAAATTGGTCTGTTTTCTGACTTTGCAGTACATCAGAACATCCCGGGCCCTCAGTCACAGAGCCAAGGCCCTCACAGGACCAACGGTTCCCAGCGGCATGGGGGCAGCCCTCCTTTAGGCCTGGCCAAGTGGTTTGGATCAGATGTGCTGGAGCAGCCACTGCCCTCCATGCCTGCCAAGGTCATAAGTGTAGACGAGCTGGAATTCCACCCATAATCCCATTAAGACATTGAGTTGGAGGCACCTACCTGTTACAGATTGAACTTTAATTTGAGATGTCGCACAGACATGACCAGTGTAAACATGATTCATCTTCCATCATGAACTCGCTTTTTCAACAGCCTCATTAACTGAGAAATGGAAGATGAATAATGGAGATTTGTTTTTTCCACTGAGTGATCATTGTCTTTTTTTTCCTTTTTTTTTTGGTATTAGATTCCTCACATTGAATTGACGTAAATAATGTATAGGCCCAAACTGTACAGACCATGGGAAAGAATCTTATTGTCCCTGTATATAGTTGTTTTCCTTGGTTTTGGGGATGGTGAGAATATTGTTCTGTTAAGATAACAACTGCCAGAGATGACAGTCAGACTGACTGAAGCTTTCCTTTTGCGCCCGGATATCATTTGTTCTCCTCTCCCCCTGGAAGTGCACTGAGAACGGGCTATGGGCTGGTTAGGAACGGCATGGTGAGTAGATCCTGCATTGCTCTCTGCCCCCCTCTGTGGTGTGGCTTGTGCCTCCCCCCTCTTCTGTCTGTAGATGCAGCTAGCTGGAGCAATGCTGGAGGTCTTCAGAGGAAGCAGCAGTTGCTGGTTGTGCCTTTCTTTCTCTGTATTTTTGTTTTTCATTTAAAGTGCATCCTCTCCCATCCAAGCCATTACAAAGAGGAAAAGCGGCACTGATCACATGGAAAGAAATGAGGGTGGTTGGGATTCAGTTTGTTAATGTGCTATTAAGTTATAAGAAAGCACAAATAGAATTAATAAATAAAATCCTCAGTAAGAGTGTGGCTGCCTTGGTTATTGTATCACAGTGGTATGTCGTAACATGAGAAATAGATGATGGAGAGATGCAGTCTTTGGCAGCTTCACCATCATTGTTATGTGTGTAATTGTCAGTAATGGGCAGAATTTACTCTCGGTCTCTGTAGATGTGATTGGGGGGCAGAGGCAGCAGATTCTTAGATTGATGTTGAATCTTTGCAACAGGATCATTTTGGTTCTGAAAGATCTTTTGCTCTCCAACTGAGAAATTTCTATGGCTCTGAAGTGAAAAACTGAAAGATGCTTTCGAGCTTAAGAGGTGAGCTAAATACTTACTACCACTCAACTTCTGTTTGGACAAGTTAAGTCTCCAACTTGCAAGTTTCATTGCATACCAAAAGTTTTTAAAGACATGACTTAGCCTTATTAACACGATACGACTGTCCTGTCTCCTCTGAAGTCACCATTCACGACCCGGCTAGAGACAATGGCAGCTCTGCATTTATCAGCTTGTAAACAAAGCGGCCATTGTTTAGTTCGTTTGCACCGAATCAGCCTAGCGGGTTTGCACGTCAAATCGAGGCTGACAAGACACACATACGCTGCTTGTGTGCAAACAGAAACTGCGTTCTTTCACTTGTTCATTCTTTGCGGGTTTGTGGTTGGGAGGGGGTCACTAACAGCAGGAAGAGATGGGACGCGTACCATCGGTCTCAGAGCATACCAAGCCCCCTCCTCCCCACCGCGATGCAGCGCTGGCCGCGGTTGTTCTAAGTCCCCCCGCAAAATGTGATGGTTGAGGTGATATCCGCGTTTCGAAAACTACACCTGTGAGAAGTCGGTGTTCAATTAAGACACGGTTGGGGGAAGAAAGCGACCCCCACGCAGACAAAAACACAGGTCAAGGGTCACAGGAAGCTGGGGGGCTGCCATTTTTCTCCGCGGCTGCTAGCGCTAACGCTCCGATGCTAAACCGACGGGAGGGGCGCCTGCTTTGGGGTTTCGTAGCCTAGCTGGCACCGAGGGACTCGACCCGACATTTCTCTAAGCGTCGTTGCAAAACAAAACAAAAACGTGCCGTTGGATGAATTCGGCATGGAGAAAGTACCGGAGCCGTCTTGGACTTCTTCGTACACCTACCAGGTGAGCAAGCATAGCGCGGAGATGCTACACAACCTCAACGTCCAGAGGAAAGATGGAGGCAGGTTCTGCGACGTGCTTCTCCGCGTCGGCGAGGAAAGCTTCCCGGCCCACAAAGCCGTGCTGGCCGCCTGCAGCGAGTACTTCGAGTCCGTCTTCAGTCGCCAGACGGAGGGCGACTGCGACGCCAAGGAGCTGGAGATGCACACTATTAGCCCTAAAGTTTTTAAAGACATTCTGGACTTCGCCTACACGTCGCGAATTGTGGTGCGACTGGAGAGCTTCCCGGAGCTCATGACGGCCGCCAAGTTCCTCCTGATGCGCTCAGTCATCGAGATCTGCCAGGAGGTCATCAAACAGTCCAACGTGCAGATCCTGGTCCCGACGACGCGGGGAGGAGAAGCCAGCTTGTTCCAGGCCCCGGCGGCCGCGGAGCTGGGCTTCCCCGCGGCCCAGCACGGTCTGGTGAACGGGACGGGGGCGGCCGTGTTGATGAACGGGCAGCCCTACGGCGACAGCGGCCCGATGCACGCGGGGGACGGCGAGCCGGCCCCCATCGTGGTGCTGCCGCCGGACTCGTGCGACTCATCGGTGCCCCTCCTGCAGCCCGTGTCGCCCTCAGCCGCGGAGATGCCGGGCAGCGCCTTCCAGCACTGCGGCGACTCCCCGGGGTTGAAGCGGGGTCGGGGGCGACCGAAGAAGACGCCCGTCGGCGCGGCGGAGCCCGCGCAGTTTAACCACAACGCGGCGAAGGACAACGGGCTGTATCCGTGCGGCACCTGCGGCAAAGCGTTCACGGAGGCGTCGCGACTGAAGAACCACGAAGCACAGCACGGAGCCCACACCCACAACGCCGCTGACAGCCTGTCAAAAGCGGCCGGGGTCGCGCTGCTCGGTCACTCCCAGGCGGGACTGCTGGAGAACGGCGTACCGCTGCACGGGCCCCCGGGCGCCATGGACAGTCGCAAGCGGGAGAGGACCAGACGGCACGTCGGCTGCGACATCTGCGGCAAAGTCTTTCGCGACGTGTACCACCTGAACAGACACAAACTGTCGCACTCCGGGGAGAAGCCGTACGCCTGTCATGTGTGCGGGCTGCGCTTCAAGAGAAAGGACCGCATGTCCTACCACGTACGCTCCCACGACGGATCCGTGGGCAAACCGTACGTGTGCCAAAGCTGTGGGAAAGGCTTCTCCAGGTGAGTCCCTCGCCCGCTGCGGGAGCGGCTGGAAAGTGTGTGCCTGGCCGAGTTTGAACCAGCTTTGGCGGGTTATCAGGGTTGTTTTGGGTAGCAGCGGAACGTCTTTGGTTGTTGGGAGACTCTAGGACAGGGGTGTCGAACTCAATTTCGCCCAGGGTCACATCAGCATGATGGTGGTCCTCACGGGGTCAGATGTCTAAGGCAAATGTAATTTAACATAAAGTTAAACTACGCATTCAGAAATATCTGATATGAAACTTTTTTCACTCATTCAACAAACAAATATCCCTTTTGCATGCATGTAAAAGTGTGTCAGGTCTTTGCCATTACTTCATTGCAGATCCTTGTATGTTAACAGGAAAAGAATTCTGGATTAATCAGCAATCATCAGTTAATCAATCAATCAATCAATCAATCAATCAACAAGTCAACAAGTCAACAACCTGGTCCACTCACTCTGGCCCATTGGTGTTTCTTGACAAACTGACATTTTATAAAGTGTGAATCTGGTAGGGGCACAGCAGCCGTGTCTTCACTGGTAACATGATGCACATGTATTTTGGGAGATGTGGTTTATGGGTGAATGCACATTTAAAAGAAGGAGACTAATGTTGAAACAGTCATTCAAGTGACTAGGGGCAGCAAAAAATTATACAGCGTGCCACATTTTCCTTGAGGACCTTGAATTTGACACATTCTGTATATTGACAAGTCATTCAAGCACTCGCAGGTCAGATAAAATGATGCAGCAGGCCGTATTTGGCCTGGGGGCCTTGAGCCTGACGCCCGTGCTCAAGCAGGTTTTTCTTTTGTTCAAAACAGAACTGAGGAAGATATTTTAGAAGGGTCCATGGATGAGAAGTGTTAAGTCTTGCTGTTGTTCACCTGCCTGGGAACCAGGTGCTGGAGGACTGAGAGCCACCACAGATTAGTTGCTGATAGTGGTTGTGGATCTGAGAAGGGCAGACTTGGAAAAATAGAAGGACGTGATTAGCAATAAAATCTTGGAACACCTCTCGCTGACGAACTATCAGTGCTTTCCTCTCTGTAAATATATCATGGCAAATAGAAGATACCCATGCAAACTGCAGGCCATTATCAGCCAGAAATGTCAATTTCGTATTGTCATCAGACATAGATTAATTGTCAGTAAATTCTCTATCTATATTTTGTGGCAGACTGCAGATTTGTAGATTTGGACTTGTTTTTGATTTAGGTGTTTCTTGAATTATCCGGATCGTGTGCTGAACCTGACAAAGAGCCTTGTAGTCCAGGCTGGTGCAGCAGCACCAACTCCTCACAGGCCTCCTGTACTCACAGGCCTCCTCGCAGACTCACTGACCCCGCCTGCAGGAAAGGAGGTTAAATGCATCTCAGCAGGACCCACCAACGTAAACAGATTGGGCACAGCCGCCTCGTATGTCTATGAATATTATAGGTTTTCAATACCAGAATTAACAGATTGTAGGATGTTTCTACAACCCATCTAGGGTCTTTTGCAGACTCGGTGGAAAAAAAAAAAAGAAGAAATTCAACCTGTCATGGAGTTCTGTCCACTTGTCTGCCTATGTGTCACGCCATCTACAGCACTGTTAAAGCTTTTTCCTTGGTGTGGTTGTGCAGATATAGTTGTGTGATAGACCTCAGCGCGGACAAAGAAATGATGTGCTCTCTTGTAAAATAATCGTCTTATCCCTTTTTCCCCTTTTCCAGACCAGACCACCTGAACGGACATATCAAGCAGGTTCATACAACGGAGAGACCCCACAAGTGCCAGGTGAGTGAAATCACAACGCATACATGATTCAGCCATCCATTCATCAGGCAGTGAAACATGAACTTGAGCTTAGCCATGTGATTATACGATGTGTTCTCTGTATTTTAGATCTGTAATTCATCTTTCGCCACACGGGATCGACTTCGATCGCACCTCGCGTGTCACGAGGACAAAATCCCCTGCAAAGTGTGCGGCAAGTTCCTGCGTGCTGCCTATATGACTGACCACCTCAAGAAACACAGCGAAGGAACACACAACTACTGCGGCATCTGCAACAAAGGTAATTCTATCAGGATCCCCAGCAAACGACAGCCTGTCGCCTCAGTGCACGGTGGGCCTGCGAGAACGGCTTCAACAATGGCCTTTCAAATCCAGTTTTGTTTTAATTGCTGTGCCCTCACCACTGGACTGTTTTTATCATTTCAAGATCAGTTGAGCTTCTTACAGGCTGCAAAACCTTCTCTTTTTTCCACTGACATGATTATTTGTGTGACTGAATTGAATGGATTCCATCAGGATTGTCCTCCAGTTGAGGCGAGAAAGCCCTCGTCCTCGTGTTGCCACAGAAACACCCTCCTGCGTGGGTGTATGGGGTGCGTTGTTTTTCGCCGTGCAGCAAAGCCATGCAGCAAACGTACTACTATTTTCATAGTGGTCACGCTAGATTGGAGTTTGAGCCAACAAGTCGGAGCCGAAATATTTCCTGAGACAGAGTTTGCAACATCCCCCCCCCCCCCC
>OMPJ01039507.1:0-34527 GCA_900312935.1 Carapus acus | reverse complement strand
GTGTGGCAAACCTTGAAGGAGATGCACTCACCTGTCCAGGTAGAGGTTGAGTCCTAGGAACTGGGCGTGGTTGGTTCTTCTAGATATGTTGCCTCTCTACCACTGAGATGGAGGAGGCATAGTTGTACTGTGTCTTGAAGGCATTTTGCTCCTCAACCAGTGACGAGGAAAACAAAACCAACCAAGTGGAGTTTCTATGATTCAGCCATTTCTACCAGGACTTTGACCTCGTAGAACCTGCACCGAGACACTTCCCTGTCTTTGGCCTGGGACCTTGAGGAATCCTGTATGACTCTGGTCGGCCCTCCTCTCACCAGGAGGGCACCTGCACCTCCAACAACTGCCTTTTCTTGTCTTCTTTTTGGTCTCAGGTTTCTCAACTGCGTCCTACCTTAAGGTGCACATAAAGACGCATCACAGCTCACAACTGCCGCTCCCGGCCACCATGCACACCTTCCCTGAGCCAAGGGGGGATCCGCAGATGCACAACGGCAACCCTTACCACATGGGACGCCAGTGCTCAGTGGAAGGCAAGCAGCCGTCTGCCCCATCCCAGACCTCCATGTTTCTGGCTGCCATTTGCTCTGCTGCTGCTTTTTTTTGTTTTGTTTTGTTTTGTGCGACGCTGCATCTCAGTGTACACTTGGGAACATTAGCATACATCAGCATCTGCTCCCTGGCTGCGTCTGCGTCACGCATTCACCATCGTGCTTCATTGGCTTGAATGCCTCGCTGTTCTCCCCCTGCCTGCATCCTTACCCCACATGGGGGCGCTGCAGGCCCAACCTGTCTGTAGAAATGAATGCTGAGGGTTGTGTGTCAGGGTAGAGATGGAGCATGATCTCCTGTGGAATGTTGTCGACCTAAGCTAATCGCAGTTTTTAAACAGGTAATTACATCATTCTGCTGCAAGTGGGCCTCTTCCATTGTGACTGAGCTGATGTGTTCAGAGTGAAACGGATAGTTCACAGCAGGGATCAGCAGCGGGCCATTGGCCAATTGGAATCGGGACAGCCGTGTTTTAAATTCTATTTTTTCCATTGAGGCCACAGGGTATTTTATTGGAAAAATTGCCTCCTCACTGTGCATTTTTTGGGCAAGTTCTCATTGATTTGCGTTTTTAAAATGTAATTTACAGCTAATTTGATGGTTGAACTGCTGGCATCTATGAGTTTACTGATTCCATCACAGAGTGCTATTCAAGTAATAAGAAAGTGTACCTAAGCAACTGCCTACAAATGATCAGCAATGCAGACAGACATGGGCTTGTAGTACCGAGAGTGTCCAGCCGTCTCGATGGTTCCCAGCCACCTCTCTCCGCCCTCATCTTTTCCTGTGCAGCATGGCCACGGCATCGCCCCTCTGCTCGGCCACTGTGCATGATGGTTCCCGCTCATCCATCCTCCATGCAGGGACATTACCTCAATGTGCGTTTCTTCTCTCCTTCTGTGAGCATTGGGGATCCACTCATGTAGAGACCAAAAACAACTCTTTCACAGCGTCAAATGAAACATACACAGCTGGGTGGCATAATGTGTCTACCGTGTTTTTCATCATTCTAAATTGCAACAGAGGTTGAATCGTTTGCCTTGTCGCTCATATTATATCTTCATATTGAACATCATATCGTCACTTTTCAGCCATGCTTAGGAGTTGAGAAGTTATGTAATCGGGATATGACGTGCGCACAAGTAATCCAGGGACACACTTAGTCTGTTACAGGTTAATGTGTTGTTTTGAGGGGAAATCATTCGTGTGTGGGATGGTTAACTCAAGTTATGTAATGACTAAAAAAAAAAAAAAAAGTCCGTAGCACAGCTTCATCTGAGTAGATTTCATTGTGTTAAGCCAGCCCTGCAGGCTGTGAGAGGACGTAAACACTGTGATTTTCCTAATGTTTGAGTTGGGGCCACAACATTTCGTCCAGTCGAGGCCTTTATTCATGTAGATTCTGAGTATGATTTTGATAATATTCTGATTTGGATGGATGGATGACTCTCTTTACACCACCCCTCCTCTTCACCTGTAGTCAGTGGTCGTGGCCAGAGGTGCTACAGTTTCTAGACACACACCTGGCCAGTGGTCAGCTTTTACGGGCACTTGACTGAAAAATGATTAGATCTGAATGTCCCCCTCACATGGCAGTGGTTAGTCTTGCATTCTCAGTCCTCATTTCGCTGTGACATTACCTGTCGGAGAGGCCTTGCACGGTGCTGCTCCACTCTTTGTTTCTCCTCTTTTGGTTGCACCTGACCGCTGCGGCCGTTTTCTTGTGTGATCTCATTCACCCAGCTGTGCCAATGAGTCGTTGTTGTGTTGTGGCTGGCGCGCAGACTTTGTAGCGCACAAACGTAGAGACGACATGAAGGTTTCTCTGCCTGTGTGCTCTCAGCCGGCCTGTCATGTCAGCCCTCCCTAGCTCATCCTCTTCCTCCTCCTCCTCCTCTCCCTCCACCGTCCGGGTGTCGTGTAGACCTGTGTGCCAGTCGTCAGCTGCTTCTCACCTCGTCTGAGGCAGAGGGTCGCTTTCACGGGCTCTCCGGACACCCGGTGGCCCCTCAGCCTGGCCCCCCAGGCTCGGCCTCGCAGCCTGATCTGCTCGCAGGGAAGCCGGGCGGGCCGGCGTATTTTTGGGAGTGTCGCTCTGGCGGGGCGTCTGGCTTCCCCGTCCACGGGCCTCTGGCAGGTTAGTAAGAGTCCAGATGCAGGGCGGGGTCAAGGCGGGATGGGAGCATGGGGCAAGCAGAGCTCTCTCTCTCTTCTCTCTCTCTGTCTCACCGGGCTGGATGGATGATCCGCTAACCTTAGCTGAAAGAGCTCCTGCGTGTTAAACTCCTGTCTCTGTATTTTATGTCTGTATTTGTCTGAATGTCTTGAAGTGTGTGTCACTATTTGCTCTGCTTGTTCTTGGTGCAGACGCCTCAGTGCTGCGTCGGCTCACCTCAACTTAAACTTGAAATTATTGCAGGTGAAAGCCGACTACTGGATTCAGTGTGCATGGTGATGATGTTTTTGATTTTTGATTATTTTCTTTTTTTTTTTTTTTTTTTTACTGAATAATAATGGATTTCTTTCCTTCTGTTTGTCTGTACTCCTCTCTCCCTTTCTCTCTCTCTTCCTCTGTCTTTTATTCCCGGCCATGTTTACCTCAGACGGGCAGGAGAATGCTGGGAAATGTCCTCACCTGGAATCGGAAGAGTCGGACCCCTCCTTTGCCGAAATGTCCAACGGCGACGAGCTGAAGTCCCCAGACAAGGAGCTGCCATCCTTAGCCTGCAATGGAGCATCAGCTGGCAGCAACACCAAGGCCAAAATGGACCCGGAGAAAAAGTTTGTATGTGGCATATGTGGTCAGGCCTTCCGCACCAAGTCCTACCTCAACAAGCACCAGCACAGAGTGCACAAGACCCAGAAAGCCCAGGGGTCGGCGGGGTCAGGGCTGAGCGAGTTGACCCCGGCCCTGACCTCGCCCTTCTCCCCGCAGCAGAACATGTCACTGCTGGAGTCCTTCGGCTTCCAGATCGTCCAGTCGGCCTTTGCGTCTTCGCTGGTGGACACTGATGCGGGTCAGAGTGGGATGGACTTTGGTGGGAAGTGACAAATCGCCAGGAATCAGGTGGCAGTGACGGTGGAAGGCGGAGCCAATCTGAGCCGAGCCTCTCCGGTGCTCTGTGTTTGGGAAAACTTTTGCCTAAAGACTTATTTGCTTTTGTCATTCTGGATCACTGTGCGTCCACTATTTTTAGTTTTATTTTGTTTTTGGTCACAGACTGCCATAAGAGTCCCGCCTCTTCTTCTTCTTCTTCTTCTTCTTCTCCGTCTTAGCGGGATGATGCGTGTCGTGTTTGGCCTGGCTCAGGTGAAGGTTTTTTTCCTCCCTTCATCTCTCGGCTTCGCTTTTTGTCCAGTTTGTGTCTGTGATTGACTTTTTCCAGCCGTATGAATGTTTCCTGATGGGCGATCAATTATTTACCGCTTCTGCCAGAGCTGTACTTTGATTATTGTTGCTTTCATCAGGGCAGAAACATTGAGTACTGTGGCGTACTGGGGATGCCAGCCCCGCTCTCAGCTCGTAATCGAAGTTGAGTCAAAGGCTATTGTCTTCATCACAGGCCAGGAGGCCTCATTTTTTTCCCTGGATTTTTTAAATTTTGGGGCGTGGGGCAGTGGGGAGATTTCCTTTTAAGCTTGTGCGTCAAAATTGGCCGTGGGTCAGTTTGACAGCAGCGAATCGATCACTTTGGAGTGACCTAATACATTCTTGGCAGGCCCATGGCAAGCTTCATGACACATTATAGAGTGAGCAGCTTTTGTGACACTGGCACAGGGAAGGCAGAGGGAAAATGAAACGAGACAGTCGAGCGTTAACAAGCACTTTGTGTTCCGTCTCTGTTCTTTCTAATCGTAACAATTTCTAAGCAGAAATGTCACCACGATGACACAAGGCCCAGGTGCTCGTAACATCTTCGTGAAGTCGATTCCAGAGTTTAACTACCTCATCCAACACAAAAAGGCCACAATGTTCCCTCCGGTCATTCACATAAGAGCAAATAAAACACGGGACAAATTTTCATTCCGTCCCCGTCACTCAAGGCTCGGCCTGCAGTCTGACAATTGGGAGCTCTAGCTGAACCATAATGTTTCGAGAAATAAAGCGAAATCAACAATGTGCTTCTCTTAGATGGATGAAGGAAATCCCTGTGTTACAGTGATATGCGCTGGAGAGTGATAAGGAGGCTGTGCACAATCAGCAAAGCTTAATTTATTTAATAGTAGTTGATGTTTAGACATTTCCTGTGAAGGAAAGTGAAGGTCTATGCCACATTTAATGATTCCATTACATTTTGAGACACAGACTACAGTCGGCGGCATCCAAGTGGGAGCGATTATTTTGGGTGAAATTAGATTGTAGAGGCATTTCCATCCTCCACCATGGACCAAAATGCAGATGCTTTTTTTTGCTTGAAATGTGATTTTGATGCCATGAAAGCTGCCCTGAGCCTGTTGGGATGTGACTTGTTTGGGCCCAAAAACTTTGTCGGCTTCGTGAAAGCGAATCAGTCATTTGAGTCGCACAGGGACCAAGGTCAGGTATATTTTCAGTATAAAGTTTTGAGAAATGTAGATTTATATTTTATTAACTTATTCTTGCCCTATTGGTTTTGTGTATAGTTTGTAATTGTCAAACAACAATCTTGTGATTTGCTTATTTTGTTTTTATATAATTTTTCATTCTAATTTATGTTAATAGAGGCAATGGGTGTGTGTATGTTTGTGTGTTTTGTTGTTGAGTGGTAGGAATAACGCAGAGGCAAACTGGCGCCAAGACACACACAAGCACAGAGTTCACTTTAACTGTTTGGGTGTAATCCACATTACCCACACACTCCTCGCACCCCTGGCACCCTGATTTGAAATGTGTGGGGAAATCCTCTGTGATATCTGCAGCAGATTAATTCTGCAGTATCCTCCTCTCCCTTCTGGACAGACGCACACACACAGCCATCCACCCACCCACCCACCTACCCAGCATCCATTGTGATTGAAGATGTCCTGTTGAAGTATTAACTAGAGTAGTTGTGTGTTATTTATTGGCTAGAATGTGGAATGTGCAACAATCATCTTAAGTTGTGGAACAGCAGAAATCGAACTTCATCACATTGCGGGCAATGGTGAAGAGATCCTCAAATACATTATACCCTCCTCTCAACCCCATCCTGTCATACCATATGAACCATAGCTCACTCTCCCCTGTTCTACCCCCGCCATGTTGTGCTGAACCATATTTTACCCCCATACCCTATGCACTGTACTGCACCACAACCCTGGTCTACCTTATCCTAACCCACCATACCAGAATACACCATCACACCGTCCCAGGACGCACCATACCATTCTAGACCATACTCCAACCTACCATACAGCAGAGAATCCAAACCCTACCCGCTGATACCGCACTATACAAGGCGTCATTCAGTACAGGACTAGACCCTCCTACCGAAAGGTATACGTACCATACTCCACCATACCATGAGATACCATTCAGTACAGAACAATACCGTCCCATGATATACACTCACCATACACTTCCTTTTACCAGACTCCACCATACTAAAACATACCATATAGTGCAATTCCATATCTGACATCATAGAGCACTGTACCTCACCGCTCTTTACTACACCACAACTTACCCTATTCTTAACTACCCTGCCATCCATGTCCCATCTTACCAAACCATGTTCATCTGCATCATCTTCAGCATGAAATGGAAACAGTCATGCTTTTGGTTTTCCTTTTTTACTGGATCATACACTCAACCTCGACGGTTGGAATATGACCAAATCAGGGTCAAGGGTCAGTGTTTGTCTCTATGCAGTGTAAAGGTCATGTGGAGGTGTTTGTGGTGCTCAGAAGTTGCAAGATTGATGACGGTTGTGTAAAAACAAGAGTGTGCGTGTGTGTACTTCTATGTGCTCGATCTGTTGTCCCCAGTTAAACTATTTTTTGTGAGTAATTTTGTCTGTTAAATTCAATACATTCCTATATTATTTATGCTTATATTGTGATTGTAACAAGTGTATATATCATTCATATACACACGCTATGAAAATACACAGTATATATGAACCAACAAATGCGATCAATGTTTGTCAACAGTGGTCCTGTACATATATAATTCATCTGGATTTATGTAGGAGAAGATTAAGTTATGGCCATTTGGTTGCGAGTGTGTATCCTGCCCGGACAGAGAGTGGCAGACATGCTGTGCCCTGACGGGAACTGGACTGAATGTCGATCACTGGTTGGTGGTGGTGTTATCACTGTTCACCGTGCTGTCACACAGCTTTGACACATACTTTCTCTTTTTTATCCGCGTCCACTCTGCTGTCTTGCACCGTTTCCGTGGTGACAAGCGTTGAGTTTTTAACGATGACGACGGGTGGAAACCATTTCCCCTGATCCCTTGCTGGTGGACTCAGTGGCTTGTTTCTTTCCTCCATTTTGACAATAACGTTTCAGAGTACGTTTGTCCTTCAGTATTTCAACATAATCTCCTGCTTTCTGCTTTTGGTCTGTTGCAAAGTGCCTTCCAAATACTGAGTGCACAGCAGTGGATTAAAAGGTTTCTCTTTTCTAATGGTTTGGTAGTATTGTACAGAGTGACATGCATTGACACTTTTGTATAAAAACACGCAAAGATGTACAATACGTTAACTTGGTATTTTGTCATCATAGTCAACAAGATTGCTCTTAAAACATGTGAGATATACATGTTTTGTTACTGTATAAATTCTTTGGACATATTTCAATATAGGCATACTTTTCTATAGATATTTGTTTTTGTACGCTGTTATCGAGTCTCATCTCTCTTGTTGGTACAGAGATGAGGGGCAAATAAATTGCATTTGAAAACATTTCTTGCACTTGTTCTTTCTTATTGGAGACAGGTCAACATACTGGGATTATTCTCAACATTGTATCATCGATTTGTCTCAAAGTATGGAAAGGTATACCAAAGCATCAATGAAATGTTTTCAGTTTTGTCTCGTCAAAATGTGCAGATGGAAAATCTGGACAGCTTAATAGTGATAAAAAAGAAACAGACAAAGTTCAGTTAATACTTTTTATATACAAACTGTCATTCATCACACATTTTCAAGAGGTGCTACACTGATTGTGTCCCTAGCAATGAAACCTGAGCATAGCAGCTGTGTTTTCCAGTAAATTCTTCTCATATCTGATTCAGTTCTTGAGGTAGCTAATGTTTGGAGCTGTCCATGGTTCTGAAAAATGAATCACCACTCTCAGGACTAAATATATTTACATATTTCTTATCAAGATATCTATCTTGTGTCATCATACCTGGAACTGTTTTCCAGATAAATATCAGTCAATACAGATATAGAATCAGTATCAGTTGTATATTGTTGAAAATAAATTAATGCTGTACTGTATATGTAAAATTACAGTTGGCAGTCATGAAATTTCCATCAATGTTAAGCATCCAGTAATTGGTCTGAAGCTGAATAAAACCGCTTTACATTTTTTGATCATTTAGAACTGGGTTGCCAGGTCCTCTGTTTTTTCGGCATCTGTTCCCCTGCTGTAGTTCAGTCTGTCAAAGTCCATCATGATCTCCACCATTGTCTTTCCTTTGGTCTCTGGGACAAAATACAGCATAAATGCTGAGCTGAAGACACAATAGGTCACAAATATCAGGAAGCAGTACTGTCCGAGTCCTTCCTGTAAGGGCACAAACAAACAAATGTGTTAACACCAATTTCCATCACACAGCAAACAAAAAAAAAACATCACAGTCTTCCTAGCTGCTCCTGGACCTCCTTGTTCACCACATTAACCCCTGATTTGCTTTGTTTCCTTTTGGTAATGTAGATCTGATCGGGATATCCTCCCACAGACCCAATGAGGTAGACTCTCACCGCCACGTAGCTGAAGAACATTCCCACCACGAACATGCCCAGCCAGTTGATGGTCCCGCTGATTACATACGCGGAGGGTCGCCAGGCCTGCAGGAACAGGTCAGCTGGAAGCGCCATGGAGACTCCAGCTGAAAGGGGACAAAACCAGAGAAGACAGGGTGATTGTTAGTGATTTGTGACATTGAAATCACAGTAGGAGGCTACAATACTCACATGGTCCGAATCCGTAAATGCAGATGATGCAAAATATGAGTCCAATGTTGGCGTATGGGATCCACGAGTACAGATCCTGGTGTGAGAAAGAGGCAGCGACATGGTGAACGTTTTGCTACTGCACAGGATCAAGATGGGGTTAGGGACGGGGACTGGTGCAGGGGCAGAGGCAGAGGCAGAGGCAGGCTTACCTTGATGGACAGCGTGACAGTGAGCACACACATGGTGAGAGCCATCAGGAGATAACCAAATCCCATCAGCCTCTTCCTGCCAGCGCGATCTATCATGAAAGACTGAGACAGATTTCGCAAAATCAGACCACACGCAATGCAACAGTCAGCCGAAAGAGCTGGCGGCTGCAAGGACTAGAAAGAGAAAATGACCACAGGCACAAACATAAAAATGAGGATAGGAGTGAGAGGGGAGGTGGAGACGGAGATGAGGATAAAGATGAGCTTGAGAATGACATTTAACATTCAGAAAGTGGGGATGAAAACTAGGCTGAGGATGACAATCACAATAAAGTAGTGAAGATATGGGAAAGGATGACAGGGAAGATGAGTGCAGTGACAAAACTGAGAAAAAGGACTTGAATTAAAATTCTGCAAAGTTGAGAATGAGAATAACAATGAAAACAAGGGCAAGACTTAGGCATGGAATGCGGGAGAGTCTTATCACAAATCTTAGACTGATGTTGAAAACGAAAAATAATTTGCGTACTTATACTAACCGCTTGACAGTTTTTCCTCCTCTGCATGTGCACTATTATCATATGTGATTGTTTATCTGTCCACTTTCTCGTCCATCATCTGATGCGACTCCCTGGAACTTCTGGACCTTCCTACTCACACACAGCGTGACGGCGAAGACCTCTGTGGCTCCGATTCCGATAGCCATGTAGTGCATCTGATGCTCGGGGACTCCTGACTGGCGGAAGATGTCAAAAGCGTAGAAGTACAACTGAAGAGACGAGGGAATGAAGAACATCAGTGAGCATAGGAGCAGAGAGGTGGGACGCAGTGTGTGGGAGCAAGACCCGGGGACAAACGCACAGCATTGATGCCACAGAACTGCACGCCGGCACAGGGGATGGCCAGAGTCAGCAGCTGCCAGCGAACACAACGGGAACGGAGGACGTCCAGCACAGTCTTGGCTTTCTGTCCCTGCATGCTTTCCCGTTCCTCACGCATATCGTCCAGCTCCAGCTTCACGTCGTCCTCCTGCCACAGCCACTGCAAAGCTGTCAGATGTCATGTAATAATCAATCAATCAATCAATCAATCAATCAATCAATCAATTAGCCGGCAATTGAACAAACCAACCAACCAACTAGGCAATCAACAAACAAACCAATAGACACACACACAGACACACGCACACATACATACAAATTTACATACATACTGTATGTATGTATGTATGTATGTATGTATGTATGTAAAGTACATACACACACACAGACACAAACACACACATACATACATACATACATACATACATACATACATACATACATGAATATATAAATGAACAAACAAGCAAACAAGCCAGCAAGCTAACAAACAAATACACGGGAGGCTGTATGTCACCATTTCAAAGGACAAATAAAAGTGATAAAATAAATATGAATAAGTAATAGAAATATAAAAACGACCACATTAATGTAAATTGAAATGATAACACACATAATCAAATAATAATTCAGATTATTCCAATACAAATATTAGATCTACTTAATTCCCGTATCTTAACAGATATTTGCGCCTTTAAAAAATGGCTTGACATTCTAGAGAAATGTTCATGACCTTTGTAAAGTCACGACTAACCTTTGGTGCTGCCCTCGGTGTCTCCTCGGTCTATGTAGAGGTACCGAGGCGTCTCTGGGAAGAAGAGCAGTGTCACAAACTGAACCACAGCAGGAGGACCGCTGGTAGCCAGCAGATACGGCCACATGTCCTCTGTCCCCAGGATTTCCCTGAACAACACCAAGTATGACAAACAGGCATGACAATGGAGCATAATACTTTGTATACACAAGTGACAGCTACAGGCAACAAGGAAGTATTCACATATTGGCATGTGTGTCTGCAGTACTTGTGATGGAAAACTATTTTTGAAGTGTTTGGAAGCAAGTTTGGATCCCCAGCTATCACTTCTTACTTGATGCCGATTATTTGACCCGTTACTTTTCCCAGGCCGATGAAAATGGAAGCGGTGAGAGTGAGGAAACCCCGAAATTTCTTTGGGGAGCATTCGCCCAAATACATCAGATGGACGCTCAGCCCAAGGCCTGGGGAGGAACAAACACAGGTAAACAGAGAATGCTAAAAAAGAAAAAACTAAAAAGTTATCCACTTGAGTGTGTGAACATACCGACATTGTACCCATACAGAAATCTACCCAACAAGATCATCTCAAAGGATCTGGCGGTGCGGCTGAAGAGCATCAGCAGGGCGGCGACAAAGCCAACAACGTTGTTGAGGAGGAGAGCTTTTTTACTACAACATCAAAAAAAAAGTTATTTCGCGTTCATGCCACACACAAGAATCACAAAAGTGTTTGTGGGAACGTCTGCACGTGTGTGTGTGTCTGCACATGTGTGTGTGTGTGTGTGCGTGCGTCCACTGACCGTCCATACTTGACGGGCAGGCTGCCGCTGTGCACGGATCCTGCCCAGGCGCCCACGCTCAGCACGGCCACGATGAGCGACCACAGCAGCTGACTGGTGGAAACACCAATGGCGTCGCCATAACGCCACATCCACGTCTCATTGACGAAGGCCTGTACGTGCTGCGTGCATGCAGAGGTCGAAGGTCAAGGTTTGGGAAGGGCAGGGCAGACGGCGAGAAAGAGAGACACAGGCAGAAGGGCGCGCTCGTCTCACCACGGCTGGTGAGGCGATGACGGACACTTGCATCCCATACTGGAAGGAGCCGCCCACGCCCAGCACCACCGTCAGCAGGTACAGCCTCCAGTATTGCAGCTGGCACAGGAGGGACAAAACACCACATCACACACACACACACACACACACACACACACACACACACACACAGGCGCCCATCACATCAACTGCCACTGGTGGGGAGGGGAACGTCAACGCCCTTGAGCAAGGCCCCTAACTACGCTAACTCTTCCCCAGATGGCTAAATGAGGCAACAGACAAATCGAATTAGATACTGAATGGAAGAAAATGAATGGATGACAAAGTGAAGGATGAATGGTGATAAACGCCACAAAGCAGGGGGGGATTTCAAATCATGTGTGAGATGAGTTTAGAGGTCTCACTCACCATGTCTGCGTGCTATAGGATCGACGGGCGTGCAGCTGGATGTGATAGTGAGCATGGAGGAGTTCTTTATATCGGGGATATTAGAGGACGTTACACATTAAGGGATGCCTGGTTGTCCATTCGTCTTTGTGACAATTGCCAAAATCTCCAGCTGCAACCAGACCTGACTAACCAGGGAGAGTTAAACATTACCATCACTCTGAAGTGTCCCCCCGTAGGATCGGTGGGATCGCTGAGGATCTTTGGTGCCGCCCTACATTTGTCGTAAATATTTGAGTAGAATAAACATCACATGAGACACAAACTTAACATGCCCGTGACGTCCTTCTCTGTCACTGATTCCTCAAACCTGACAGGATGTTCAAAGTAGAAATGTGTTCATTCACACACACGCACGTGCCCACGCACACACACACGTGGTTACGGAAATGAGTTATAAGAAGCAGCACCAGTTCACAAAATGTGCTCCCATGGAACACACATGGACATGAGCATGTGTGATTAATTTTTTCCCAAATTTTCTCCATATTGACGTCATGCTCATGTAAGCTAAAACTTTCTGTGTTTATGTTGTCTTTATGTTTACTTTTGATATTTTTCGATAGGTCCATTAAGGTTTCATATTGTTTGAATAGACCAGGGGTTGGCAACCCAAAATGTTGAAAGAGCCATATTGGACCAAAAAACTGAAAAACAAACCTGTCTGGGGCTGCAAAAAAATTTAAAAGCCTTATATAAGCCATATTTATGAATCAAATATTTATTCTTAACATTTTTACAGATTGGAAAACGTTGAGAATCTTTGTGTCACATTTTTCCTCCCTTAAAAAACATATTAAAACTTAAAAATTACGTTTTTCCCATCTTTATCCATTGTCACACATTTTTGAAAATGCTCCAGGGAGCCACTAGGGCGGCGCTAAAGAGCCGCATGCGGCTCCAGAGCCGCGGGTTGCCGACCCCTGGAATAGACAAACTGCAGCTGTCTGGTTGAGCTCTTTCTGTCCTTTCATCCATCAGTACGTCCATCCATCCATCAGACTCTTCATGGATAACATTTACGTCAAATGATTTAATTTAATTTAATTTAATTTAATTTAATTTAATTTAATTTAATTTAATTTAATTTAATTTAATTTAATTTAATTTAATTTAATTTAATTTAATTTGTACAAAACCATATCATAGCAGAAGTTATTTCAAAGCACTCTCGAAGATGGAGCAGGTAGAGCCTCTCAATATTAACACATTTAAACTCTTAATTATTTACACTGAAAGACCGAACATGTCCCCAAGTACTTGGCAACGGTGGTAAGGAAAACTCCCTTTTAACAGGAAGAAACCTCGGACAGACCCAGACTGCAGGTGGGCGGCCATCAGTCTTGAGCGGTTGGGTTGAAAGAGAGACAAAGAAACAGACAAAGAGACAGGTATAAAGATGCATTGCAGTACAAAGCAATCGTGGCTAGATAGACTGAATTCAGCATGTGTAAGAATATGTTGGTATGTCTGAAACTAAACACAGCATGCCGATCAGGAGAAGGACCTGGATATTTGGCATATTCCGTCATCATTGGTTGTGTTCCAGCTGTGGTTTGTTAATACAGCACTGGACACAAAGACTTCGAGGAAGAGGCTGAATTAGTAACATGCATTGATAAGACTTGAATACATATAGATGAGAAAAAGAGGAGGAGGAGAGGGAGGGAGAGGAGAGAAAAGCTCATCCGTCCTGAGAAGTCCCCAGACTGTCTCATTGTGACAGCATAGCCTGGACTGACTCTAAGTTATAAGTATAAGGAAAATTTTAGCCCACTGGTTCTACAGGAGAGGAGCCTGATAGTTGAAGGCTGTGCACCCATTCTATTTTTACAAGTTCTAGGAATCACAAGCAACCCTGCATTCTGGGATCAAAGAGTTCCGGTTGGATGATCATATAAGATATGACAGTGCCTGATTACTAAGCGCCTTGTAGGTAAGGGGAAGGATTTTGAATTCTATTCTTGATTTTATGGGCAGCCAGCGCAGAGAAGCTAACACTGGAGAAATTAGGTCTCTTTTCCTAGTTCCTTTCAATATAAGTGAATAAGGAATCAGGAATCAGGAATCTTTTATTGTCATTACAGCAACTGAATTGAGTGATGAAACTAAGGTGCTGCATTCCGGTGTAAGTAGTTAGAGAAAGAAAAGAAAGTGCTGCAGCATTCTGAACCAGCTGGAGAGGCTTCTATGTCTTGTTGCTACAACATGATTATAAAGAATAACAGTAATCCAACCTGGAAGTAACAAAAGCATGAACCAGTTTTTCAGCATCCATCACCGACAACATGTGCCCAACCTCAGCTATACTATGTAAGTGAAAGAGAGCTGTTCTTGACATTTGTTTCATGTGTGCATTCAGAGAAAAATCTTGATCAAAGATAACTCCAAGATGTTTTACAGTGTGTGCTGAAGGCCAAGGTATAGCTATCCAGAGCAGCTATATCATTACATAGTGAGTTTCTAAGGTGATCAGGACCAACAACAATAACATCAATTTTAGCCGAGTTCAGGGGTAGAAAATTACATTGGTAGGTATGTATGTATGTAGGTAGGTAGATAGGTACTTTATTGATCCGCTGATCTTACAATCCAGCAAATTAAAGGAATTATGAGACATCCACATTCTTATGTCCCTAAGGCAAGCCTGAAGTTTACATAGATGGTTGGTTTCATCAAGCTTTGCTGATAAATACTGTCATGTATCATCAGCATAACTGTGAACAACATAGAGGAAGCATATATAGAATGAACATAATCAGTCTGAGCACAGAGCCCGATGGAACTCCATGTCTCACCCTTGTTGTCGTAGGAGAGACATAGTTAACATGTTAACAAACAGGTTTATCTGACAGATAAGACATAAAACAACTTAAAGCTGTTTCTTTGATGCATATCAGATCTTTTAGCCTCTGTAGAAGGATCTGATGGTCAATGATGTCAAATGCAGCACTGAGGTCAAGAGGAACAAGCACAAAAACAAGTAGCAATTAAGAGGTCATTTGTGACCTTCACCAGTGCTGTCTCTGCGCTGTGATTTACTGAGACACCTGACTGAAATTCCTCAAATAAACCATTTCTATGAATGTAGACATACAACCGGTTGGCGACAACTTTCTCCAGGACCTTGGAGAGATGAGGGAGGTTAGAGAAAGGCCTATAATTAGCTAAAACCCCGGAATCAAGAGATGATTTTTTAAGGAAGAGGCTACATTGCCGTAACTTTGAAAGACTGAAATACTACATAGCCAGTTAAAAAAGGGCAGATCAATCATTTTCAGTACAGAAGTTTCTATCTGGGAAAGACTTTTCTAAGCAGACCAATTGGAACAGTGTTGATGGTATATAACATGCAGGTTGATGGTTTTGCTGAGGAAATCATTTTGGTAAGGCTGGAAGGTCAATAGGGGAGAGGCGGTATTGGAAATTACAAGGCTGTAAGGACCCTGGACTTGAGGTTAGACTCTGTACAACTACGTTTGAGGGACTGAGTGCACTCATTTTGTCTAGTATTGTTCCAATTTTATCCTTTGAAGAAGCTCATTAAGTCATCACAGGAGAAATCTACATGAACGCATGGATCAGTAGGTTCATGACTCAATGTCAGCCAACCCAAGGTGCTGAATAGGGACCTCGGGTTATTCTTGTTTTCCTTGATTAATGAGTCGAAGTAGAAGGATCTGAGGATAGAGGGCCTGTCTATAGGTCCTGCGAGGCTAAGCGAGATTCATGTAACTTAGTGGAGTGCCAGATCCTTTTCGAGTCTAGGCAAGGATTTCCTCAGTTCACAGGTCTGTGAATTACACCATAGAGTCCGTCTCTCCTGTTTTATCTCTTGATATATGCCAAATTAAAAGAATAAATAAATAAAAAGAGTTTACAATTAAAGTTTTTATTCAAATGCAACATGAAATATTATATAAAGTATTTGTTATTTGGATTTTTTAGATACTTTTTGTTTGAAAATTTTAATGAAAACAGGCATATTCCAAATCAAAAATGTACACAGTTATTCACATGTACATATACAACATGAAACTGATCCATTGGAAACATGGCAGAATTTCATCCTTCACTCAAGTATCAGTCCTGCATGTGTCCCAATGTGGAGTTGCCAGGCTACCACTACACAAAATGTCATGACTGGCCAGCGGGCAAAATCTAGTCAAATATCTTGCCTGCAAGAAAATTTCAAACCACCAGCACTATATTGCCTAGGATGCCCTGCAAGTGCGTTCACAAGTTCAGTCAGGACTCGCATGTCTGTAAGTTCCCCAGCTTACCAGACAGACAGGAGAAAACATATCTATCAAGGAATGTGGGACAAAGCCGTCTGCATAGCATGTGGAACTAATGACACAGTGAAACCATACAGTCAGGGCTAAGGGCAGGATTCAAATGCAGAGCAGGTATAAGTTTAGCGTTTGCGTTTATTTCAAGAATCCATTGTGCTAAAACCTGAACTAAGAATTCGGTACGGTCAAAAGACAGGCAGGCAGGTACAGAATAAATGCGACGATCCCACAACTGGAAGAACCACACAGATCATAAGCACTAACTCAGTACTAAGTACCCAGGCACCTGGCTGCCCATGGTTACAAAACTGTGCAAAACCCTAAAAGAGGGGACAAAACACCTTCTCGAACCGGAGTCCCAACGCAAACATGGACATTGACAAGGACACGTACAGCAGAGGATATCCATCTTGGTTTGCAGTTTCCTTCATTTGATTTCCATTGAAGGCAATTGTTATTGTTGTTGGCCTGGGAAAAAGGTTTACCCCAAGAGTTCATTCAAGTAATTACAAATAACAAAAGAGTCATGATAGTGGGGGACATTTATGTAGAAATAAATGCCACTGTTGGGTCCTCTTTTACATTGTCTTTTAAAAGTATGTCTATATTATTATGCTTTGATTGTTCCAAATTCACTGTCAAAGCAAACCTCAAGATTGTCCATATGTGAGAAGGTCGCCCATTATATTGGATATTGATGTGCATATTTTGGAATTTTGAAATTTCTTTTCAATAAATATCAAATCTGGCCTGTGAAAATCTCCAAGTTTTCCATGATGGCCCACTGTGCATAGAAAACGGGTACCTGCTGCTTGAAATATCTCATTTCAGTTCATCACTGGAACAGAAATCTCATTCCAAACATTCATTCACACACATCAAACTTGTAAAGACATGTGCAAAAAGTGTTGCCTTTATCATCATCAAAGTCCTAATTGTACAATTTGTATTTTTATTTCCTTCGATGGTACAAATTTTAATGACACAGTTGCATTGCAATACACCTTTGACTGTCACCCTTAAAAATATCACAGAAATGTCATTAACACACACACACACACACACACACACACACATACACGCGCACACATACACACACACTCATGCACTCACCAGTCAACATTTAGCATAAGTTAGTTGAGGAATAATAAGACAGAACAGATTCTACAGCGGTGTGGACAAACACACTTCACCTGGCTGGTACTGTGTGTGTGTGGGTGTGTGACAGCCCTTCTCATGCCCTTTGTAGTTGAGCTCCTGGAATTCTCTGGTGATGTCAGACAATGACTTGCCCTTTGTCTCGGGCAGGATGAATCCCACATAAAGCGCCGATAGCAGGCAAACGACGGCAAACGGCACAAAGCAGAACTCACGCAGACCACTCTGCCACACAAATAAGAGATTGAGAATACATTTTTAATTTGAGTTATTTGGTTTTGATGATATATTTCCAGGGAATGGAAATAAAGACAGGGGAAAGAGCATGCAAGAAGGAGGGGAGGGGCAGAGTGTAAGATGGGGAGAAAGGGAAAGAGGTAAGGAAAGAGAGACGTAAAGAAAGAGGAAGAGAAGGGAACCAAATGCAAGAAAAGAAGGAAGGGAATGAGAAAGACAGAAAGAATGGGTGGAGAGTGAGAAGATTGATAGGGAGAATGAGAGAGAGAGAAAGCAGAATGTTAAGAGCAAGAGTTCAAGAACAGAGGGAGAAAAAGAGAAAGGTAGGTGCTGTCTGTTGTAACAAAACGGCGGCATGGCCGTAGAAATCCAACACTTCCTCGGGAGAAAAAAAACAGGGATGGAAGCGCTCACCACGAGGAAGGGGAAGATCATCCCGACGATGAAGAGGTTGATCCACATCATGGAGCCAGCGATCATGTAGGCTGCTGGCCTGGCCGCCTGGTTGAAGATCTCTGTGGGCAAGACTCCTGTTACGCCCGCTTGAGGAGGTGAGGGGCAGAGACACTCAGGTCAGACGTGACAGTGCGTAGCCGCTGTGACGGGCGGCAAGAAATGCTGGAGAATATAACCAACCTGGACCCATGCCGAAGCTCAGGATGTAGGTGAAGACGCAGGCCATGCTAACAAGCGACATCCAGCTCACCATGTGCTAAATTGGTGTAAAATGGGGATTTGGGCATCAGAGGAGTAAAAGGATGACGAAAAACAAGCAAAGTACCTGCTGTGCGTGGTCACAAACGTTGACTTTACCCATACACCCTTTCACACTATTTGAGGAGCTGCAGATGTGGCCTAGGTTAGTGCCTTGCCCAATGACAATTTGACACTGGGAGTCTGGGACTTAAACGGCAACAATCTGTTTTCGCTCGCTGTGGACTGAGAGTGAGAGGAGTGAATACCTCGAATGAGAGTGCGATGGTGAAGATGACGGCCCAGACGGTCATGAGGATGAAGCCCCCCATCAGCATGAACCTGCGACCTTTTCGCTCTATCAGCAGATTCTGCAAATAACCAAAACCGCTTCAGTCGGGCAGAAGTACACAGGAAACACACAAAGACACGTGCAGCACAGGCTGGTGGACTTTTTCAGCTTTTGTGAGGTTGAATTAGTCCCCTTCAGATGTTCTCCAGATTCCTGATTACAAAACACATCTGTTGCCATGACGCTTGATACTCACACACATGATGCAGGCTAGGAACTCGCAGGTGCCAGTGCCGATGGTGATGTACTGGATGGCGTTTACAGATATTCCGGCTTCTTTAAACACGTAATAAGCATAGAAGTAAATCTGGAAAGGAGAAGAGTGCAAGGTTTATGGTATCAGCACTCAGGTCTGGTTTGTCTCTGGAAGTTTTACAGGTCCTGGTTTCCAGGGTCTGGTATCTTGGTCCATACGACTAGACTTGGTTGATTCCTGATGCCGTTTTGCAACTTATCAAAGAACTTATGGAGGAAAAGCTGAGGGATTCTGGGTCATCATCATCTGGGTGTGTTGAGCAGATGCTAGGAAGGTGTCCTAGCTAGAGTGACAAACAGATCAAAATTCTGGAGTAGACAATAGTAATTGAGTTTAGAAAACAACTACCTAATTTGGATAAGTGGTGAAATAATAGACAATCTCTGTGATGGCCATCATAATTAGTTGTGAGAGTGCTAACAGGGATAAATTCACAGATTTCCCTGGCATTCCATCAGAGCTCAGGTCATCCTGAAGTTCATGGACCAACCAGGAGCTGGAGGACACACAGGGACTAAGAAAACATGAAGTGCTGTGAAACACAAAGCCACCAATTGCTCAAATGTTCAAGTTCTCGCCAAGCTGATTATGCTAATCTGTCCCCTGCATAACTACCGCAAATCCTGATCAGAGACTAAAACTGTCCTAAGCGTAACCCAGCCTGTAGAATTCAGGCAAGCTGTGCAGCCACACATCATCCACGTTTCGCTGTCTGTGACGAGAAGATATTGGAGCAACCAAACCACAAAACATTCAACACCGGCTAATGAATAATGCTCCATCGTCGACATACATTATTAATATGTTCTATGGACATGGGAAGGAGGCCCGCGATGTCATGTAGGCACACTGTCTCAGATTTCCAATCAGTCTGACGGGGTCGGCAGTCGGAAACTTTACCTAAAACAACATCTGATACTGTAGAAAAAGTCTCAGTCTAAATGTAAACGCCTCAGGTGACAGAACTGCTCTGGGACCTCAAAGCTGCAAATATCGACAGCAAAAGTCAAGTTACTGTTTGTAAAGGTGGCAATGTCTGTTATTGATGTTGAAACTATGATTAATATATAAGATTCACAAAAAGTAAATGTTGCATTTGAAGCCACATTCTAAACGTTTATCTTAATTATATTTGAATACATGGGAATAAGCCACTCCTTCACCTGTGAGCATATTCATGTGGCAAATCAAAATGCTAACAAAGGTGGTATTTCAGCCTCAAATTCAGCAGGGGTAGCTTGAAATTTCTGAGATTAATCAACCAATGATTTTGGTTGATTAATCTCCTACGTACAAGCATTGCATGTGGAAAAATATTTCACAGTCAAATATCAGTATAAATGTACAGAAATGTGTGAAATGAACAATAACAACTTTTTGAACCCCCACCTCCACACACGCTGCCTCACACACCTGGTGACTGTTCTTACCGAGTCGTTCCCACACAGCTGCATGGCGCTGCTGATGACTATGACAGTGATGAGTTGCCAGCGAAGGCTGCGGTCAGTGAAAAGTTCCCAGGGGCGCCGCGGCCTCATGCCCGCCGTCTCCGCCTGCTCTTGTACGATCTCAGCCAGCTCGCTCTGGACATCGCCGCCATGCAGCCGCCACAGAGCTGGTGGAGAGAAGCAGCACGGGGAGAAGCACTCAGTCGGAGCAGCCTCATGAGCTCAGGTGGTTCTTGTCAAGTTCTACCCTCGAGTCAGGAGAAAATGAAGGCACCAGAGGTGAAGGACCTTCTCAGACAGGGAGTGAAATGTCTTCAGGAGTCAGCCAAGTCCAGCCGCTACGAACAACAAACTACAACTAGAACACCAGGACCTATGGCAATGTTTACATTTGAGACTGCAGGTGTAAAATCAAATCTAACAGCGAAATATTTCACAAATTCAGGCGGGAGTGGCTTCTCTGCATCTGATGAACGCTCTATTTTGTGAGGTGCAATAGGCATGGCCTCAGAAAGACAATATAGGAGAAGTTAGTGGTGCCGTGGCTTGGCCCACGACACTTTGACAACAAACCAGTCATCCACGGTGTCTGGATGCCCACCTGGTGGTGCTTTTGTGCATCTTTGAGGTGTCAAGAATGACACAGCACATTTTTGTTGTCTCTGTCCCTCTCTCTGTCTTTCAACCAAACCAGTCCAGGCAGTTGGACGTCCACCTAGCCTGGGTTTCTTCCCTTTTGAGGAGAATCCTCGCCACTGTTCAGGGATTTGTTGGGCCTCTGTGTGTTCATCTTATAGAATTTGAATGTTTATATGTTGAGGATCTCTACTTGCTGCATCTTGGAAAGTGCCTTGAGCCAACTTGATTCGGCGCTATACAAATAGAGTTGAATTGAATTGAATAGAGGCTCAACAGGTGACAGGTCCATCTGGAGTTACCCACCATCCATGCAGGCCTCCTTGTCTCCCCGGTCGATCAGCAGGTATCTGGGGCTCTCGGGGAACCAGGGCAGAGTGAGCAGCTGGATGAAGCCTGGCACAGCGTTGCTGGCCAGCAGGTACTCCCAGCACGGCTCGCTGCCTAGAATCTCGCTGTCAACACCACAAACCAAAACAAGCGTTTCGAATTTTTGGTTCATCCTTAACACTGTGACAACGGCGATGAGGCGTACCGGAGTCCCACCACCTGTCCCAGGACCACGCCAAATGCCGTGAAGACTGCCGAGGACAGAGACACGGCACCTCTCAGGCGCTTTGGCGCACTTTCTCCAAAATACATCGGCTGCACGTTCATGCTTATCCCTGCAACAGATAAGTGGATCGTGAACCACCATGTTGACACAGCCGTGAGTGAGGAACGTATAATGAGGCTTCCCGCTGGTCTGGCGTACCGGCATTAATTCCGATTAGCACGCGTGAGATGATGATCATCTCAAAAGACTTGGCGGCTCGACTCGTTAAGGCAAAGACAGCACCACACATGAGGAAAACATTGTTCAGCAGCAGGCTTTTCTTCCTTGGGACAGAAAAGAGACGACCAAATAAGAGGCAAAACTCAAACAAGGTGGAAAATGTGCGACCTTAAGCCTACAGGCAAATAGGAGAGCGACATCCAGGACACGCTTGTTTGTTTTGTGCAGTGTTAACTGGGACAAAACATACTCTGACATACATTCAGGGACTTAACAAAACATCCTCTTGCTCGCTACCTTCCATAGCGAATGCTCATGGGCCCGGCTATCAGAGCTCCTACCAAGCCACCCAGCGAGAAGATGGAGACGATGATGGTCCACAGCAGGGTCACCTGGAAGCTCTGCAGCTGGATGTCCCAGCGCTCCCTGAACGTCTCGTTGATAAAGTTTTGGATGAACTGTGAACACAACATGACAGTGACGTATTCAGACACTCACAAATGCATGCACACACACACACAGCAATAAAAGCTGTAACTTATCAGCTTTGCCCTTGGAATAATTACACTGAGTTGCAAAAAAAAAAAAAATAGAGTTGTCTATGTTTTTTCAACTGAGTAAGAACCATTTTGCCCCGCTGAATCCAAAAATGACGTCCATTTTTTTGTAAATCAGGTCAAGTTTTTAAGCTAATTTGATTTTGGAAAAATCCAATCCTCTGACCAAATGATTACATTTTTGTGACATTACCATTGATCTTTGTTAATATTTCTCATCCAAAAAAAGTTTTAAAAAGGTTTGTTGTCCAAATCACGGGAAACCACTAGTCTGTGTCCCCAGTTTATCTCCATCCCACCACAAAACGCCAAGTGAGAACTGGAGTGATCGCCGATACAAGAGGTCTAATTCACACTGGGGTGGAAATCCACTGAACGTACAGTCCAGCGTGCACTGTGTATAAATGATTCAAGATTCTCTCACACACACACAGGGAATGCTTACAGTTGTGGGAGCGTTCATGATGGCGAGGTTGTAGCCGTACTGGATGGTTCCTCCACTGGCTGCAGAGGCAACCATCAGAGCCAAAGTCCATGGACGACTCTGCTCAGACCACAAATGGACAGATGCAAAATTATCTCATCCAAGTGCCATCAAACAGCTGATTGTTCTCCTCTCAGCTCCAAAGTTTTCTTTCCACACACACAAGAGCAACTCTGTCAACTTTCACTTACTTTTATTTGAACTTTTCAATGCCCTGCAACAGATTCCATTACTACGGAAAGACTAAACGGTTAACCCTCACCCTGCCCTCAAACAGGTCTCACAATGGTATAGGACCAATTACTGCGCAAAAGCGTGTGAGGTAAAGACAAAAAAAAGAAAAAGAAAAAGAGAGCGGTTCCTGAAACGATGCATCTTCATCATTACCATCATCAGCCGTGTGTTTACCTCTTTTTTGGCCTGGTTTGGCATCGCGGTGGATCGGGGTGCACGCAGGTGAGGGCGCGGGCTGGAATGAGCGCCTAATCTCCGCGCTCCTGAGGGGTCCGACGTCTGGCGGGCGGCGATTATGCAACCCCAGCCGCTGACGCACGGATGGTCAACCAGGCAGCCGCAGTAAGACCAGGACCAGCACAATGATTGACCAGGCAGCCCGGACCGCCTTCCGGGATCAGGGCTGACGGCCAGACTGGAATGATGATAACAAACAGGGAACAGACACGTCCACAAGGATGACCCCGTCAACCATGGGTTCACCTGTCTCACAAATCATTTACTAGCGCCCCCTGTCACACGGATACATGGGATCCAAACATGCGAGGTACAGGCTAAGGAGAAAGTGTCACTTTCTGAATGCTACAGGTGAGATGGTCTATAGGTGCTCGTGAACTTGAGCACCAGACAAGCTGCTGCTATACCGCCCCCTGGTGGTCTAAAAGATAAAACAGTGGTGAATTCAAATCAAATTGACTGTCGTACCCGGTGGGTTTTCAAATACACTGTTTCAATGAGTTATATCGTCACACCCAGACAGTTGTGGACTGAAACAAAGACGAACTCAGCTCTAACTGTAGCGTGGGGTTTAACAAGGAATAGATCTCGTGTTGGGGAACATTGCACATTGCCACATTGCAGGTAACAAATTCACTGTGAGAGAACATTTGCCAAAAACACATGAAAGTTAATCAGTTTGAACATCAAATATGGTGATGGAGAGATTAGCAGATGATGTCAGGCAGGAGTCCCCATGGACAATGATATTTGCAGACAATATTATCTATGTTGAGGGTGTGAGACAGGTGGAAACGAATCTGGAGAGGTGGAGCTTTGCACCGGAGAGCAGAGCAATGAGAGTGAGACAGGTGGACAGATGGAGCTACAATGAGGAGAGATGGCGAGGAGGGAAGACTTTAAATATGCTGGAACAGCCATTCAAAGTGATGGACAGAGTGCAAGAGAGGTGAAGAGTAGAGTTCACACAGGGTGACATGGGTGGAGGAGAGTGTGAGGAGTTCTTTGTGATAGAGGAACAGCAGCTTAACTGAAGAAGAAGGGTTACAAGATGCAGTGAGTCCTGCCATGATGTCTGGCTAAGAAACAGCGGCTCTGTCGAAAACAGTGAAGAAGTGAAAGATGAGCTTCATTAACTAGAGGTCCCCAAACCCAGGGCCGCGGACCGCTGCCGGTCCGTAGATAGATTGGCACTGGGCCAGACTGACAGAAAACATAACTACATTATTTTCAGTTTATAATTTATCACTTAATTCTGAACGATGTTTTACTTTGGAAAATGGCGAGGGTCTCTCCTTCACATCTGTCTACGACTCTCTCAATGTATGTCTAAATTGCCTAGATCAATTGTAATAGCTTTTGTTAGCCTCTGATCACTTACTCTTGTACGGAACCGCTGAATGGGACTTCTGCACACACACGGGAGTGGAGACGGTGGTCTCTGTAAGCTGCCAGCCGACACTTTATTTCTGTAGCCTCCGAGCCGGCACTTTATTTTTCTCCAAGCTCTCCACAGCTGCGGGTAAAACAACAAGGACCCTTTTCCGAGGTGCACGCACCCTGGAGCACTGCGTTTGCTGCGCAGTAACACTTTTCAGCGGGAGCCTCGCACGCACCTGGCGCTCTCCCCGGGGGAACCATAGCAACAAGCGGTTAGGTCACACCCGTTACCCTCGACACACCTTAAATACCTGTGCGTGAGAATATTGTCTCACACGAAACCGGTCCCTGGCGCGACACAGGTTGGGGACCGCGGGTCAAAGAGATGGAGGCAGAGCTGGAGGTGGCACAGATGAAGATGCTGAGTTTTTCTTTGAGAGTGATCAGGTGTGAGATCATCCGAGAGACAGCTATTTGGGGAGAAGGTTTGAGAGGCAAGATTGAGTTTGGGGGATATTGGACCGAGGATGATGGAGATGGAGCTGTCAGGTAGGAGGAGAAGAGGAAGACCACAGAGAAAGTTCATGGATGTAGCTATAAGGAAGATGTGTTGACGGATGCTTTGCTGTAGCGACCCCGGAAGGAGTGTTGGACATTACATATCTTGTTTTTGCATTGTATTCAAACGACTACAAGTTGAAAAGGATTTGCAAATCATTGCATTCTGGTTTTACTTGCGTTTTACACAATTTCCCAACGTTATCAGAATTTGGGGTTGTATGCAAATGTGAATTCTTTTTCTTATTTTACCATGTCGATTATTATATTATATTATTATTATATTGATTATATGTAATAACACATATAGGGGATTGTCTAATAAATGGCACAATGAACATGTTTTTATTTGGGGTTTTTTGTGGTTATTATTTCTAGTATAGTCTTTACTGTTGAGTTTCCTAGGGTTATACAGGCTGAGGGGAAAACGAACGAAAACAAACCTTGCGAAACCAACGTGAAATCATGATTTTCTCCTTAGACTCACAGACAGAGGAAAAGTCAGATTCGGCGAAATCTTCAGTGCGCTGAGTTACCAGAAGGAGGATGCGTGCGGTAAACGGCGAGGCACAGTCAGTGCCGTAGCTAACCAGCAGATAGTGCTGTTTGGACATTTGTGCGCTGAGGGTCTGTTTTTCACTCCGGAGAAGCAGAAAGACTCCTCAACTCCAGTCTAGCTGAAGAGTCCCTCTGCAGGATAGCCGAGTCAAATAACGACTTAGCAACTAAAAAAACGGTACATCTCCGGCATATTTATTCTTTATTTACCTGGAGGAAATATGCACCCACTCTCTGATATAGATCAATTTTCCCCGTGTTGGTGCACAAATCAAGCTCAGAAAAGAGCCGTGAGTGACTTCTAATGTTTAAAATTCTAATGTATTAAAAACGATAAAGAAAAAGAAAAGAGGAGGAGTATTCTTTACTTTCAGACTGTCTACGTGCCAGGAACTGCATTGTTAGAAACGATTAGAAACGTGACAATAGCGCGGTAAAATGATCCCAGGGATCGCGTGCACACACACAGGCGGTACATCGGGAATTAGACTGGAATATTTCGATAACTTTTCACTCCAACCCCGAGGTCATTTGTTGAGGTTTCGCTGCGGACGAAACAGGTTAACATCCAACATGGTGGAAACTCAATCAACGAAGTGATTTACGTGGTCAATAGATTTATATCATACATTTTTGCTGTCGGCGGGGTAATGAAGTGATTGCGGGTTCATATTATGTTGTTGGCACCCCCCCACCTCACTCGTCAGATTCACACACACAGTTGATTAACGATCTGCGCTATTACGGTCAGACGTCATCACGAACGTTCACCGCGCCTCCTCTCTGTCTCTCTCCTTCTCTCCTTCCTATCTGTCCTTCTATCCCCCCGTGTTTCTCTCCCTCATCCTCCTTCTCTCGCCCTCTCTCTCACACACGCTCTTCTCCCCCCTCCTCTAATTGGTCACGCTCTCTCTCGCCCTCTCTCCCAAGAGTTTCCTCAATTCAATCAGACGCGTCGCCGAGTCACACGCGTGGCGGAGAATCTCGTCTGGAAAAAAAACTTAATTTTTCAAGTTTGCAACCCGCATAAACAACCGTCGAATCGGCAAATTAGTTAGAATTCTGCGGCGTCCCATCGGAACCGATGCGTGTCCGTGAGTGTGCGTCCCGGCCCGGATCGAGCGTGTTTGTGGGCCCGGTCGTGCGGCGTTCAACGTTCCGGCTCATCCAGACCTTAACTCGGCACCATGCATCGGATCATATGGGATGTGGTATTCCTCCTCAGCGGTGAGTGAAAATTTGTAATTGTCGACACATGATGTAACACTACGTTTATGTTGATTCGGATCCAGAGATATTGCCATTTATTGTGCAACTGCGAAATTATTAGTCTACCTCATCAGTGTCCGCTAGTTTCTTGTTTTGCGAGTTAGGATATTCTTTAAAAAACAATGAAATGCTGCATTTTACGTTGTTTGATGTGGGTGTGTCTGAGTTGCTCTGTTTCTCCTCTCTTTTGGTCTTGTCATGCGTGTCAGTGCTTTTCCCTTTATCCTTTTAGTGAATCTTGAACCTTTTTATCTCCAAGTAAGCGTCAGTCTCTCTCTCCCTCTCCCTAGTCCCTCCTCCCATGTAAATTGCTGATCAGGGCAGTGTGTTCAATAATAATCACATTAATTATTCTCATTCTATATACTCCTGTAGGTACTTTTAGTCTGTCCGTGATAGTACATGGTGAGCTCACAGTCTTTTTCTATATGTTGTTTTCCTGTGATTTGTCTCGCATTGTCAATAGCAAAATTCTTCCCTCTGGGCTTCACACCACCAGAACAAACAAGGTGTTTACAACTCTGATTTGTTCTGGATTTATTTTCACCCTTTCTTCACTGCTCCTGCTGTGGGATAGGGGCCACTGTGACTGTTGTTTCCCCTCAGAATTGAATAAACATTTCAGGGTCTGATTTCCTCTCTGATTTGTACTCATTTGGGCCTGGTATGTGTGTAACCTGTGTATTGTCGACTCCTTGCAGGTTCCCTCTTCATGCTTGGAGCTGGACAGACTAACACCACCTCTCTGGCTGGGGACGTTCTCTTTGACACCAACTCGACCATCGCTCCCAATGTGTCCACTATTGCCTCAGCAGCCACAGTCAGCGCCGCCACAGACAATATCGGCATCACCATTGCCGCTCCGGTCAAAAGTAAGCATCCGACCCAAAATGCCAGGATGTGCGCTGTCATTGTCCAATGAAACGAGGCCCTGTGTTGGCTGGGGCCGCAGAATTTGTCTCTCTCGGCTGAATTGTGGCGTTTATAACTGGCAACCAGAGAGGCGGCAGTGGCAAATTGGTGGGAATAATGGAGACGTTCAGCGATCCAAGAGTCTGGAAACATTATCCCAGGAATACCTGACGCCGCTTAGCGGCTCCTGCTGCTTTCAGCTGTTGTGTTTATCGCAGTCTGCTGCCAAAATCACATGGAGAGAGGGAGAGAGAGAGGGAGAAGGGAAGGAGAGAGGGAGAGGGCTCGGCAGGCAGATGCCCCTTGGACAACAGAGGCTTTTACAGCGTC
This sequence comes from Carapus acus, assembly GCA_900312935.1. Taxonomy (NCBI): domain Eukaryota; kingdom Metazoa; phylum Chordata; class Actinopteri; order Ophidiiformes; family Carapidae; genus Carapus; species Carapus acus. Next base: position 6,170 of record OMPJ01039507.1, on the reverse strand, counting down.
TGAAAGAAGGAGACAATACGTGTAGGCTGGAATCCAAATGGAATGGAGTGTGTGTGACGACGAGCTATCTGTCTGTCCGCCTGGCCTCCTCTCGGCCCTCAATGCGCCATTGTGGCATCAGAAACAAACATTGACGTCTGTTTGGGACCGTAACGTTGGAATGTGTGTGACTGTAACGGCCTGCTTGTAAGACATTTCCTGTTTTTGTCTGGGTGTTAATTCACTCGGGTATTTTCACTCCCATTATTTTCTCGGTGTGTAAGTTTGTGTGTGTGTGTGCACGTGCATGTCTGCAGGCATGCACAAGACGGGTGTGAAAACTGAGATGATTTTTTGGGAAAAGTAGGCCAGAAGGGTTTTGATTTCCTCTAAAGAGCTGCGTCCCCTGCATGGAGGTGCGCGCCCTCACTCTCTCCATCTCTCTTTCTCAGTCTCTCTGCACCCCTCCCTCTCTCCTGGGTCCTCATAAGTCTTGATTGGCAGGTGGTTTTGTTTGCAGCGAGGCGTCTTTGTCTTGATAGTGGCGTGACATTTCTCAAAACGTCCCTTCCAGGTACAACGGCAGCTTGAGCTGCAATAAATCCACACGCACGGGCCAACAAAAGGCAAGAAAGGGTGGAGTGGGTAGAGTGGGTGGAGAGGGTGCAAAGAGATGGAGAGGCTGTGAGATTTCTTGGCAGGTGGCTGACTCCTGCAACACCTAATTTGATGTAACGAGTTGCACCTTGATTAGGTTGAAGATATAAATGTGACCAAAGTTTCTTGCGTTGAATCGGTTGCTGTGGTTAAGTATCTTTGAGCAAGGAATTAAATGCTAAGCTGCTTCGCAGTTGCTTAGCTGAGACTACGCCCACAGCTCATCAAATAATGGGGATCACACACACAGAGGAAGTTTCCTTCAGGGTGGATATATTCTACCTGGATAAAAAATGGAGATCTGCTGATGGTAAACTGAGGACAATGAAAAAACACAGCGAGTTAAATACATTGGAATCTCCCTTTTTTATTCTGTGTATATTATGTAGCATCTGTTGTTGTCGTCATGTGTCTTACCTTAGCCCTATTTTATATTGTCTTGTCTTATAATCTAGCATTAATTTATTTCATCTCATCTACCCTTGTTCTACCCTGTGACACTATCTTATATACCCTTATTTAACCTTGTGTGAGATTATTTTATATGCCGTAATATGACCTCATCCAACCTCACCTTATTTTTCCTTACATAGTCTTGGATAACATTATCATATCTTGCCTTATCTGACCTTATCTTTCCTCATCTAACCTTATATACCCTTATCTGTCCTCATCCAGCCTTTTATAACGTTATCTCATCTACCCCTATCTAATCTTATCAAACGCTATTTTATCTACACTCTTGCTTTATCTATTATCTTACGTATCCTTATCTACCTTATCTTGCCTGTCTCCCCCCAAAACTAAAACTCAGTTAAATTCTTAACTTGAAATGTTTGTTGACTCCGTTTACCCATCCTCCTGCTAGCCAGAATGTGCAAATGGTCAAACCACATCTCAGAGCCGTCCAGTTGTTTTCTGACACCTCCATTCTGTTTCTTTACTTCCTCCCGTCAGAGTTTGTGGCTGCAGCTGTCCGCTCTCATTTTGACGACTGTCCCGACTCGCACAGCCATTTCTGCTTCCACGGCACCTGTCGCTTCCTGGTGCAGGAGGAGACGCCGGCCTGTGTGTAAGCTAAACCAGAAGGTCTTGTATGACTACAAGTGCCACACTTGTAATGGTGCTGCATTTCACAGCAAGTCAGGAACATGAATACAACATATCAGTCAATTAAGACCTCTATGATTAAAATGACAGCAATACACCAGATCCCTGGTCAATGAACTGAGGCTACAGCTGCATTCTGCTGCTTTCCTGGTGCTTTCCCAATGCTCGCAATTGTGCGAGCTTTCCCTTTTATACCCTTTTAATTGCGCAGGAACTTAGCAGCTCAATTTATTACACAATGTGAATTGTTGTAGCTTAGGTGATATAGTAAATATTTTAGTTATGTAAAGCACACTTAGAATATATCTGGATCATATCACCTAACTATTCATGTATGTTAAGTAGTTTGCACAGATGAATCACAAGTACTTTGAATGTATAGATCTATCTACAATATCTCTGTATCCAGCCGTCCATTCACCCTGTTCTTTGCAACTAGGGCTGTCAAACGATAATTCCCCTTGGCATCAATACCAAGTGTGTTATTTGAAATCTGAACAGGTGCCATCCGGGCTTTGTGGGAATGAGGTGTGAGCACGCCGACCTGCTGGCAGTGGTAGCAACCAATCAGAGGCAGCAGACGGTGGCGACAGCATTGGTGCTGTGTGTGATTGGCTGCGTGCTCATCATGCTGCTCTGCACGCTGCTGCAGTGAGTGGCAGGAGAAGTTTTTTTTTTTTTTGTAGATGTCTGTGTTTGTTGATCACCTGATTAGCTGTTTGTTTGTCAGCTGCTGGTGGAGGCGAGAGTGTCGGCGTAGGAGCTACGCACATCGTTACGGTGCACAGAAAGCTCACAGGAAGCTTCAGCACCCAACCTCCTGCTTCCCTCCTGAGAGTGGTACAGTCCTACTTTCAATTCTTGTGTCTGAAATTTGTGTCTCAACTGCTGCTTGCCAGTCTTGTTAGAGAAAACAAAAATTTGCTTGAATGTTTTTGTTGTTCAAGAGCAAACCTCTCGGCTCAGGGGCCACATTGTCTTTTAAATTTTGACAGACGGACCGTGTCAGCACAAGGTGCAGACATAGCACACAGAAACTGAAAAAAAGCATCAGGGTGTTGCATGTGACAGTTTGTTTCTGTGGCAGTGGTTTGAGGCGGAGTTTCAGCGAGCACAGCTGTTTGAGATGCCCGGCGACCCTGCAGCCCCCTGGATCGACTCTCGGGCCTGACCAGAAGTCACCAGAGGTCACTGAAGCCCAGGTAGGCCAGCTGGATGAGGGAGGGGAGGGGAAGAAACTCATACCCACTTACATCTTGGACCCTGATACTTCACTGAAGCTGAAGCCAAATGTGGGCCGAGTTCATTGAGGAGGCGGAGCCAGAGGAGGCCGAGCAATCACCCTGTGTCTGAACTTTATACTCAAGTCAGAGAATCCCAATTCCTACTTTTGTCTTTTAATGAAATGCTGCACTTTTGTCACAATGGTCAATATTTTATCTCATGGTGGTGGTGGTGGGGGGTGTGGGACTGGATTTCCTGTTTTTAAACAACCAACTGACTTCACCAGACAAAATTAGGAATTGTTACCTGGACTGACCTCTAGAGGAGCATATTCCCGCCGTTACAGCCTGGAATCGGCCCCATCTGTACTCACAGGCACACACTCATACACACCGCACTGTGTTACGATGCGGTGATCCAGGTGATGTTTCCCAAATGTTTGACTGTCAGTTTTATTTTTTATTCCTGAGCTGTACTTGAACTTATTCATGCATCAGAGGTTTGTGCGCTGTGACTGCACTGACACACGCACACGCACACAAACGCGCGCACACACACATACTCACTTACACTTCATTGCTTTGAATGTTGCACTTTTATGCAGGCGATTTCATCTTTTGACCACAATGGACTCACTCTCTCAAGCATCTGCATATATTTAGATGCCAGACATATTTTGAACGAGCACAGAAGGGACGAGGCGTGTGCAAGTGATTGCGGCGTGCACGCTCTTAAAACATGGTTGGAAGGTTTTTTTTTTCCTTTTAACGCAGCACACTTTTTAAAAAGTCTTTAGTGTGGTGTTGGCGCAGGGCAGCCTCGCCTCTGATTTGATTCACATTTTAGGAGATAAAATTTCTGCTGAATTCAGGAAACATTTGAAGGAATAGAAAATAACATCACTCTTGCTTGCATTGCAGAAAAAAATACCATATGCACTGTGTGTTTGTGTTTGGGTGAAGGAAATAAGTGTGATAACCTAAACACTGTCATACAGATGTTGACTGATTTGTTTACATAGTCTTTTTTCATTGCAGATGTAAATGTAGATATGCGTATGTTACAGGATGGAAGTGTACATGTCTGTGAAGCACCTACACTCACGCCATGTTTAATATTTAATAATGAGCTGGATGTGAGGCCTTTGGCATTTGTTTCTGTGTGTGATCTTTCCTCGGGTGCATTATTGGCCTTTCAGGACCATGTGTTCAGGACTGAGGGTCTGTCTTCTTCTCTTGTGTTTCCCAATGAAGAATTAAACGAGCAAATGGAAGTCTGTGTTTCATGCTTTTGCCCAGATGGCCTTCTGTCTCTCACACACGCACACACAAACCCACACCCGCAGACTCTGCTCTCTGCCTCTTCTCCTGAAGTGAATATTTCACGATGGAGGCAAAGTGCTTTTATAGCTGTGGGGCGTCCCGCTCTCTGTCTGACCTTTTTGAGGCCTGCTGAGACGTTTATTTGACTTCACTGCCCGTTAAGCATCTTTCGCCTGATATTGACATCGCTATTCCTCTTTGGCTTGTCGATCCCCAAGAGCGGATTGGTTCACTCAATCCCATTAAGTCCGCTGTTGGATTTGCGTGGAACTCGTCACAGGCGGCTGGCTGAGTTCCTAAAGCTGCTTTGGATTAAGCAGCTCTTCTGCCAGGCGTGCAGCAACAAACACTTGAACTTAGAGCAAAATGTGGAGAAGAAAAAGGAGCAAAATGAGATGTACAGGTGGTTTCCGGGTGCCAATTTTGTGAATGGAGGGAGACCTGGATGGGAATCCACCTGCAGCTCTGTTGCACTCTGTGCTCCAGCCATCATTTATCCCTCCTGAGCCCTGATTCCAAGGATCAGCCTGCCAGATGGTTCCAAATAAGAGCATTTGGGAATTAGCTGTCACTCGCCGAGCCAAGCAGCAGCACTGATATAAGATCATCAGCTTCAGCGGGCAAGTACTAGTGGGGATTGGGGGGTGGGAAGAATAGCACATGATGTCAAACTGTCTCTAGCATCCTGGTACCAACCCTCTGGTTTGTCAAAGAATCCTTGAGCAAGACACTGGGCCCTTGAGGCCACGCCCTCTGCTCCTCAAAACATTTACATAGAACTATTAGTATGAACTTGCTATCTAATGTTTTCAATATCTTCCCACCTCATTATTTGTGTTGGTAATTTTGCCTACTAGAAGAACGATTGGTATTGTTGAAGCTAATGAAAGCAGCAATTTCTCAGAAATTTCTACAGCAGCATGCTTGATAATGACACTGGTAATACTTGTTTTTGCTGATACTATATGGGAAGCATGGCTGGGAATCGTCCTGCTGCTCTAATTTGAAATCAACATTGTCATCGTTGAGCGGCAGTTTGATTCCCACATCCTGGTAAAGATAAGAAGGTCCACGGTGGCTCTTACAGAAAGTAGCAGATGACTTCATTCCTTCTCGGCAGCTGTGGGTTTAACCCTCAACATTTAACGACCACACTCAAAAACCTGATGGTGATCTGCATGTCCTCATCAGTGATCTTACCTCATCATTCTGGTCTACACACCACTTTCTCTCCTGTCTCTGAGGGCACTCAGGACCAGTGACTAAGGGTTTTCTGTTTTTTTATGGTCCTCTCTTCCTCTCGCTTCCTAGTTTTTATGATTGTATCTGTAATGTACAGCCCGCTCCATAATTATGAGTACAATCAGACAAATGACTTCTAATTTAAATTCAGTTATTTTGACACTGAAAAAAATCCTCAAACTTCACAATAAATATGCATTTAATCATTTACAGTCACAGCACAAAGTGGTGACAATCATTACAGATTTCTACATTCAACAAAAATATAAACGCAACACTTTTGTTTTTGCTCCCATTTTTCATGAGATGGACTTAAAGATCTAAAATTCATTCCAGATACACAATTTAACCATTCCTCTCAAACATTGTTCACAAATCTGTCTAAATGTGTGATAGTGAGCACTTCTGCTTTGCTGAGATAATCCATCCCACCTCACAGGTGTGCCACATCAAGATGCTGATCTGACATCATGATTAGTGCACAGGTGTGCCTTATAACAGTGGTTCTCAATTGGGGGTACGCGTACCCCTGGGGGTACGTGGAGGTACTGCAGGGGGTACGTGAAGCTTTTCAAAATATCTTTAAAAAATCTTATAAGTGCAATCTTCTTTTTTTTGATCCTAAAAGAGGTAACG
>OMPJ01039506.1:0-12258 GCA_900312935.1 Carapus acus | reverse complement strand
CTGTCGGAGGAGCTGAAGAAGGAGAACCCCTTCCTTAGGCAGGAGGTGAGGCTCCAGTTTGACCTCTGTCGGGAAGAGGCGGCTGTGGGGTTCCACAGGCGGGATGTTGTCGTTCTCCTGCTCCTCCTCTGCTCACTGGGAAGACTTGTCGATGTCTCCACACTCCAGTGTTGTGGATCTGGTGCACTCTGCTATCCTAGGTCCCATTTTAAGCCTGTCTGTCCCTTCCTACCCCCACCAGTTGCTGGGCTGGCTCTCGGAGCGTCTGGGCTCTCTGCGCTCGGTGCCATCTGACCTGCAGCTGTGCCTGAACCCGCTTTACGCCTGCCTGGAGGATCGCAACGCAGACGTGCGGAAGAAGGCCCAAGACGCGCTACCTGTCTTCATGACCCACCTCGGCTTTGACAAGATGAGCAAAGCGGCAGCCAAACTGAAGGTGAGCAGCTGAGACGGAGGCATCTGGACTCATCCAGAAATGTCACCAGAGGCGTGCAAGAGTTTCTGGAAACGCTCATTACATCCAAAAATCCAGCGTCAAAGGAGTCCAAAAGAACAGAGAGTCTGAGAAGCTGGATGTTCTGTGATTTCCTCCCCTGCTCAGTCCTCATGGTTGATGCTGTGAACACCTCCACCCAGTCAGGAGACCAGCTGTTGTTGTTGTTGTTGTTGTTGTTGTGCCTGTTCAGTACAAATGTTTTTGCACGGCAAAAAATCGAATGCCTCCACAGAGTCTAATTTCCTGTTTATACAAAGCAGCAGCAGAATGTCAGAATCGCCTCCAGCAGAGCTCAGCCATCTTGTGAGGGATTTGACTTTTTCCCCTCTGTGTGTCGTTTTCCCCCCGACTGCAGCCAACGTCTAAAGACCAAGTGGTCGCCCTGCTGGAAAAGGCACGATCCACCATGCCGGCCAAACCTGCTGCTCCCGCTAAAGCCGTGGCTTCCAAACCTCCCGCAGGTGAGTCAAATTAACCTCTGCTGGGTAGAATTGTCTTGTCTTTTTCTTTCCTATTTTTCGTACCTCCCTGCTGGCATTTGACTGCGAAGGAGAAAATGGTGCGCCGGCTTCACCAGGCTCATCTCAATCCCTCTCTGCCCCACAGCTGTGCCCGAGAGCCTCGAGAGCACCGAGGAGAGGCGCGACGCCGAACCAGCCAAGGCGGTAACACAGAAAGGACAAGTGAGTTCTGGGCTGGGCATAGAGGGTTGGAGTCGAGGGTGTGTGTGCGTGTGTGTGTGGTGCACAGTGACTGTGCCTCAGCACAAATGGCTGAAGAAGCTGCTCTGACTTTGCTCCAAGCAGAGAAGGTCCCAGGAGCTGAACTCCAGCTCCAGCAGCAACTCCAGCGTAGATAAAGACACCACATTCGCTAAACCATCCAGCGAGAAAAACAAACGGCCGGTACGGCTACATACTCCAAAACGCACTGCCACCTGGTGGTTAAGGGGTTATGTCGGTGGTCCTCACTGTCCTGGCTGCAGCCTCGGTTCGTGGTAGCAGCTTTGTACCAGCAGTAACAACCATGGGTGGAGGACGAGCACACGAGAGGACTTTTTTCTACTCACTGCACGAGACTCTCTGCTCCTCGCTGAACTTCTTTTCCTCCCCTAGTTTCTGTGTCACCAAAGCTCCTAAGGACATTTTAGTGGGGTTTTTTTCGTTGTTGACTGTGGTCACTAATCCTGGTGAATATTTGCACGGATACTTTGGACTGAGCCAGCAGCACAGGTTTGCTTTTGAAAGCGACTGTGTTGATCGTCTAAGCAGGATGATTCTGAATAATACTCTTTGTGTCCAGGGATCAGACGCCAAAAAATCAGCTGCAAAGGGCAAAGGTGAGGAGGAGCCATCCGGCCCGCTCTTCATCCTGGTGCCCAACAGGAAAGAGATGCGAGTCAAAGAGGAGAAAGCCCTGAAGGTTAGTGTGGGACGTGGGCACTGTTAACACCAAATCAACATGAATGAAGTCCCACTAAAGTCATTGGCTGCATGATGGCAACATGAATGGGTACAAATTGGCAGTAAGTGTGTGTTACTCTTTATTTTCTGTGTCTCAGGTGCTGAAGTGGAGCTTCTCGTTGCCCCGTGACGAGTACGTCCAGCAGCTGAAGGCCCAGATGGCGCCCTGCGTGGCCAAGTGGCTGCTGGACGATCTCTTCCACGCCGACTTCAAGTATCACATCAAGGCCATGGGTGCCATGATGGAGGTGAGGCCCGAGCCGCCCCATTGGCTTATCACGAGGGGGCGGGGGGGTGTGAGAGTGATGAGTTGCACTGCTCATTTGGGTCGTCGGCTGCAGTGGCGCCGACGTCCCAGTCTGACCCCCAGCTGAGGATGCCCAATGTGCACAGGGGCCATCTGACTCCACCCCCACCCCAACACCCTGTACCCTGAGACGGGGAGGTCTCGCACACTGAAGCTGCAACTGTTGTGGTCTCTGTTTGGTTGATGCAGAATCTGGATGCGGAGAAGGAGGCTGTGATCTCCTGCCTGGATTTGCTCCTGAAGTGGTTCACGCTGCGTTTCTTCGACACCAACACCACCGTGCTCATGAAGTCGCTGGAGTTCACCAAGCTCCTCGTCCACATGCTCAGCAGCCAGGACTACCAGCTGAGCGACCTGGAGGCCAGCGCCTTCATCCCGTACCTCATCCTGAAGGTGGGCGCCTCTGCAAACGCTGCATCTAAACTGAGCTGTTATGATCCAAAACTTACAATACAATAATTTGAATTGATTTTTCCCTCATCCTCTTTTTTCGGCATTAAGATGGGAGAGCCCAAGGATGTCGTGCGAAAGGACGTGCGCAGCATCATGGGAATCCTGTGCAAAGTTTATCCAGCCAGCAAAATATTCCCCTTCATCATGGAGGGAACCAAATCGAAGAATTCCAAGCAGAGAGCAGGTGTGAACGTAGATGGCGTTTATGATTTATTTTTTTGGTCTGGAGGCGGGGGGATGTGAGAGTGATGAGTTGCACTGCTCTCTCGGGTCACCGGCTGCAGTGGCGTCGGCGGCCCAATCTGACCCAAAGCTGAGGAGTCCCAACGTGCACAGGGGCCATCTGACTCCGCCCCCTCCCAACACGCTCATTTATCTATAGATTGATGTGCAGACACGGTTTGCTTCTCCCCAGACTGTTCAAAAGATTAAGTTTCTAACTCTTCTTACTCTCCTCCTCCCCCCTGTGACTCCTTTCCCCCTCCTCTCCCTGCCCCTGCCCCTGCACAGAGTGTCTGGAGGAGCTCGGCTGTCTCGTCACGCTTTGCGGCATGTCCGTCTGCCAGCCGACTCCTGCCAAAGCGCTGAGGGAGATCGCCGTGCACATTGGCGACAGAGACACGTCGGTCCGCAACGCGGCGCTCAACACCATCGTGGTGGCCTACAACGTGTGCGGGGAGCAGGTCTACAAGCTGATCGGCAACGTACGCAGCCCTCCTCAGGAGCTCAGGCCGTTTCTTTCGCGCCCTGACATTTTAATGGGACTTTAATGTCTCTCTGATCTTGTGCAAAATCCCCCCATAAAAGCAATCGGCGACAGCAAGCGGGGGGAAAAGTTCATTTTCTGCCTGCATGAGCAGCGCCGCCTCTGCCAGCAGTCGCGGCCGCGTGTCTTGACGCCGACGCTAATGCCAGATATTTGTCCGCAGCTGTCGGAGAAGGATATGAGCATGCTGGAGGAGAGGATCAAGCGTTCATCCAAGGCTGTCGCTCCAGCTGCTGTCGCTGCCCCTCTGGCCAACGCCAGCCTGCTGCACAACCTGGCCGCGGCCGCCCCCGAGCAGCCCCTCTCCAGGCTTAGGTACACCTGGAACACACCCCTAATCTGTGTCCCTGCGGGGGCTCCACCGATTCAGATCTTTGAACCCCAACATTTCAGTGACAGGAGCAAATCAAGCCTTCAATCTTTCCCTTTGCTATTACCGTGTTTGTAACAGTTGGCCGACTGCTGGGAATATTCAGGATTCCTTTTCCTCTGCCTGATTATGTGTGTTGTGTTTCGAGCATCGTTGGCACCGCTGTCCTCCCGTTGCGTTCTCGGCCTCCTTTAGACTCTGCTGATTGTCTGTGGCCTGTTTTTGTTTTCGTATGTGAGCGTGTGTGAAGTTGCTGGCCCACTTGTTGAGGTTTTTTGGGGAAACCCGCTTTGCAAACACTTGCAGGTCCTTTTCTCCCTCCTGTTGTCCTGATTACAAACTTTTATTTCGGATGGTGAAGTTTCCGTCATCTTTCGAGCCGCTCCTCCTCGCTGAAATTCTCTCCTCATCCTTGCAGACTCCTTAGAGCCATGAAAACGTCATTAGCCCACCAGCAGCCCGAGCCCCAGCAGCTGCCGTCGTCTCCAATCAAACCCACGTTCAGCCTGGACCTCCACCTGCTGGAGGGCAGCGAGCGGCCCGATCAGGAGTTGCCCGAGCTGGAGCAGCAAGACCCAGACCTGTGCCTGGACCTGGGACCGCTGCCGCAAGCAAAGTTAGTAAGACGAAAAGACTTTCCAAGTCAGCGTTTATCCAGACAGAGTTGAAACTAAATCCTCCTCGCCCCCTGCAGGACTCCCAGGCTCCCCCCCGCCTTCGACCTGCAGGCAGCGCCCTCGTCCACCGTCATCCTGGTCATATCACAGATCGCATCGTCGGACCTCAACACCTGCATGCAAGCGCTGACGCAGGTGAACACACACACACACACACACACTGAAAATCCCAAATCGCCTGAACTCACTCTCACCCACTCTCTCGCCCCACGCCTACTCCCGACTCCCCACAGATGGACGAGTTGTTCCGGAAGCTGGGCCACTCGGACACCATGGTGACCAACGTCAACCAGTTCCTCTTCACCTGCGTCATGCAGCTACGCCTGATCCACAGTGCACACATGAGCAACCACGACATTCCCCGGGACGACATCTCCAAACTCTACAGCTGCATCATCGGCAGCATCATGACAGTAAGCGGAGAAGCTTTGCGTGTATGTGTATGTACATGTTTGTGAGAGTATGTGAGACGTGGATGTCCCCTTCATTTTGGGGCCGTGGTGTGTCTCAGCAGCTCTCTGCCCCCTCTGCAGATGCTGGACGTGGAGGTTCTGGCCAAGGAGGTGTCCCCCCGCGGGCTGAAGGACCTAGTGGACGCCATGCTGACGGTCATGCTTGACCCCCAGGTGGACGAGCTTCAGGACGGGCAGCAGCTCATCGCCACGGTCAACATTCTGCTTGGGCGCCTCTTCATAAAGGCCGAGCCAACCAATATCTTCAGGTGAGCCGGCGGGACGTGGCAGCGTGCAAACGGTGGGACAATGCTCAAAGTCTGACGGAACATCTCCACCTCTGTCCTCCACAGCGCTCTGCTGCTGCTGCTCCAGGAGGCTCTGTCCTCCCCGGTGTCCTCAAAGTTCTCAGAACTGGTCATGAAGGTAACGCAGATCCCAGTTTACGTTTAGCTCGCGTGGAAAGGTCACCTCAGATGTTTCTGCTTTTCTTCTCTCTGGAACTCGCTAACGAAGATCTTGCCTCGTTCTCCTCAGTGCCTGTGGAGGATGATCCGCTACCTGCCCGACACGGTTGGCAGCCTGAACCTGGACCAGGTCCTGCTAGACATCCACAGATTCATGAAGGTCTTCCCCCGAGAGAGGCTCCACAAGCTGCCCAACGACACGCCGCTGCGCACGCTGCGGATGCTGGTTCACACCATGTGCCGCCTCACGGGGCCAAAGGTTGGCGCTCGCTCTTCCTTCATCCCTCTGAAAGCGAAGGAGCCCGCGAATGCTGGAAAAGTGAACTGCAGACTGACAGGAGAACTGAATAAAGTGTGTGTGTGTGTGTTTAGATCCTGGATCATCTCACGCTGGTGGAGGATAGAAAAGCATCTGAGCTTGAGGCCTTCCTGAAAAGAGTGTTTAAATCGGCATCGGCCAAAGCGGATCAGGAACAAGGGACAAAGGTACGTGACACACATACACACTTTGAAGACAAATCCTGGACATTTTCACAATGATCCCTCACTCTCTCCCTCACTCTCTAGACGTGTGTGAAGCTGTGCAAATCCAAAGAGAACGATGAGCTGAAGGAAATCCTCTGTAAGATGGGGAATAAAGAGACGTGCAGAGAGGTCAGGCTACTGCAAATGCTGCTAAGATTCCTGCCAAGAACGCTCGCTGCATACGGAGCAGGCGGCGAGTGTGTGTGTATCGTCCTAACAGCTGTACCCTCTGCAGGGTGTGGCAGAGTTGTGGGAGTACAAGAGGAGAAACCCAAAGGTGGACATGGACGTTCACCTGAGGAAGCTCGACCCTCAGGTCCAGATCTACATCAACGACGCACTGAAGGAAATAGACAGAGAGAGAGCAGCCACTCTCAGCACAGGTACGCACACACACACATACCCACACACAGCGAAGGTAAAGCTGCCGTTTCCTTCACCTCCTCTCGCCTGTTTGTTGCAGAATCGTCCGCTGAGCTCGCCACCGCCAGCTCGACAAACACGTCGACATACGCTGAGAGACTGAGAGTGCTGCAGCAACGCAACAGCCAGGACGTCACAGGTGTGTGTGCGCACTCGTGTGCGTGTCTGGGTGTATGTTGACCTTTTCCAAATGGTAACCATAAAACACACACACTCTACCCTCTCACAGAACGCAGCAACCTGCCAGACTACCAGGAGAGGCTGAAACTGATCCGACAACAGTGCAGCGCGGAGAACGCCAAGCAGGTAGAACCCCGCGCACTCACAGCTGCTCCCTCACACACACACACACGTTTCTTTTTCTCGAGGTGACAGTGTTCAGTACAAAATATCTGAACCAAGTGAACTGCATACAGAGATTAATATGTTTTAAGCAACTATTTTATTCTGATACAATTGCCACAATGAACACAGCTGCCTAGATGTAACTTTAACATTTACAATGCTGATGTTGCCATAGTTACAGCCACAGTTAAAACATGTCGCCGCCAAAACCAGCAGCTCCCGCGGCTCTCAGCTGAGGAGCAAGTACACTGGAATGAGACTGTGCCGCGGGAGGGTGAAGGTGGAACTTGACGTGCTGTTTCTATCTTTCCTCAGCGTGCAGACGGTCTGGCTGCTACACTTACATCCTCCACCAGGGGCGCCATCGACCAGAAGCTGAGCCAGCTCCGCCAGCAGTACCACGCCCGGTCGCAGAGCCCCGTCCGCTCAGCTAAGCCCATTTCCACGCTGGAGGAGCTCAGGAGGCGACTCTAAGCCAAACACACGGCGACTCACAGCCCCACAGCGTCTCGTCTTTTATATGTCATGTTTTATATTTGTAAAATAAAGTGTATAAATCTTTTATGCAGTCATGGATGGTGTGGACAGTCGTGATTGTTGCAAGTGTTAAATTTTCCCAGCAAATGGCGCTGCTATATTCAGGGACGAAGCACTGGTCTCCAATGGCGATTTCTTTGGCCTTCCTAACCCGTGAGTGAATGGATGTAGAATCCCACGTAAATCTTTCCAAACGGAGGGGAGAGTGGACGAAAACCTGAATCAGCTGATCGAGAGCAACGGCAGGCGACACCGCTAAATTGAACTCAGACTTTCGGTTTTCATCACATGATTTCTACTCGATTTCATCGTGGGTGTGTGAGAGGTTATCTAAGGTCTCCTTTCCCCCGCGTCCTCTCACGGCGCCAGGGCGTCACGCTGCACCGGCCGGGCCCCGGGAGAAACTTGTGGGGGAACGCAAGGGGAGAAACTCAGAGGTGAACGTGGACGTTCACCGGAGGAAGCGAGACCCTGAGCTCCAGATCTTCATAAGCCACTTGCTGAAGGAAATCGACAGAGAGAGCAGCCACCCTAGACAAAGGTACGCACGTACACGCACACACACTCAAACTCTGTTTTTCGCCACATAATATCTCATCGATTTCACTGTGGGTATCTTTGCTGTTATTTGAGGTCTCATCTTTTGAGGTCTTATCCCCGGGCCTCTAACGACGGTGGAGGACGCAGATATGCACCGACCGGGGGCGGGGCAGGACTCCGCTGACGGAGGGCCGGGACGCTCTATGAGCGCTGGTGGGCACCGTCCGCCACAAGGCGCCTCGCTGGTCAAGACAAGCATCCAAGTTTTCCTCTACCATCTATCCATCTCTCCATCCAAGCCCCCTCCGTGTGCTGGTCCCGTGTCGGTTCCACCAAAACGTCATGGGTGAAGCACCTCGAGGCGAAGTTCCCACGGCTCCAGCGCTCCGCCGGCTGGGCCCCGGGGGGAAGTTCCCGTACTAAGTTCATTATTCATCTTTTCATTTTAACCTGTTTGGCTCACACAGCCTCTAAACACAAATGAATACACCGAACACATTAAAAAAAAACTTAAAATGTAAACGGCATACAAAAAATACATATATGGTGAAACGATGACAGTCTCTCGCGTTCTCTCAGTCAATCACATACATTTCCGGTTATTTCTGTTGTCATTGGTCATGGAACCGGAAGCTGGGTTGAATCGCCCAATGAACAGCCAGCATTGCTACCAGCCAATCGGGGACAACTTCGTCAGACCGCAGCTTTTTTAAATCAATCAGCGTTCATCAGCGGAGGAGACGCCTCGACTGCCCCAAAAGGTAATCCCGGACTTTTCTTTTGTAATTTATGACAAATAAACCACGCCGTGTCGATTCAGGTAAGTCAGGATATGTCGCTAATAATACAGTGGTATATCTTCGTACTCTTTGTGGTTTTATTTCACTATGGAAGAGCGTGTCCGCCGTAATTTCACTAGCTGACCGGGGTCTGGGCTAAAATAACCAAATGAACTTGATTATACGTGTACACTGACATCTACGTATCATCGTAAGTAATCTGTTTTTCGCGACAGTTGTGGGGTTGTGTTTTGGCGCTGGTCTAGCTAATGCTCGATGCTAAATGTTTACATACTTATCCTACTGCTGTATGTTTAGTAAAAGGGACCTAAATCTCAACCTCCATCCTCGCTTTTCATTTCCTTTTCGCGAGTGATTGAGTTGGCGCTTTCGAGAAAAGTCTACAGTCGCTGTGGCTGAATTAGTCGGCGTCCGCATTCTTTTCAATATTGGTATATTTCTGGATCGTTTGTTTCATTGTTTTGTTTTTATCTTCCCTGTCAGTGTTTTACAGTCGCGCTTCATCTCCAATTTTGCACAGGCTTGTGTGTTATTGAATTCATTATTGATCATGTCATGTACGTGTTTTTCCGATGCGCAGTGAAATAACCGTTTCTACCATGGGGGACGACAGCGAGTGGATGAAGCTCCCTGCCGATCAGAAGTGTGAACACAAGGTAAGCAAGTGTGGGACGACGTGGAGAGGACATAAGAAAAGGATGGACAAATACATCTTTACACTTCCTAAGAGTGCTCAGGAAGGACAGCATCTCCCAGGAACTGGTTGTGTCCTTCCATGATAACACAATGGATCACATCAATCGGACTAGAAAGGATGTTAGTGCTAGAAATGATATTAGCATCCCACTGTGTATGTGCACGAGCTGTGATTGTTTCATAGCTTACCACAGCTGACTTGAGATTTGAGTTTTTGGAAAGATTTAGATGGTTTGGAATAAAAGCACACCGGCTCCTGTTAGTTTACAATGGTAATGTGAACACAGGATAAATGAAAATGTTGATTTTTGACCTGAAGATTGCTGCATTTGGATTGCACAGAGAAATGTCTCAGTGAGTCTGACCTCTGCTTCCTCTCTCCAGGTATGGAAAGCCCGGTTGGCGGGCTACGAGGAGGCCCTGAAGCTCTTCCAAAGAATTGATGACGAGAAGAGCCCAGAATGGGGAAAGTACTTGGGCCTCATCAAGAAGTTTGTGACAGAGTCCAATGCGGTGGCGCAGCTGAAGGGTCTGGAAGCTGCGCTGGCTTTTATAGAGAACGCACAGGTGGCGAGCAGGTACAGCACACAGGCATTAGAGCACAATTTGCTGACTTTCTGCTTTGGTGTCACTGTTGACAGTTTTTATAGATTTGTTTTTTAAATGTTGTGTTTATTCGCAGGACGGTGGGAGAGGTGGTGAGCGGTGTGGTGTCTAAAGTGTTCAACCAGCCCAAAGCCCGAGCCAAGGAGCTCGGCTCAGATATCTGCCTCATGTACATCGAGATAGAGAAGCCAGAGTCTGTGCAGGAGGAGCTCATCAAAGGCCTCGAGAACAAGAACCCCAAGATAGTTCTGGCCTGCGTCGAGACGATTCGCAGGGCGCTCAGGTGAGGCTGAGCTCCATCTAATGGGCTAAATGTCGGAGCCTGGTGCTTCAGGTTGGCTCTAGTATATCTGTCTGCTCCTGTCGCAGTGAGTTTGGATCGAAGACGTTGCCGCTGAAGCCTGTGGTAAAAGTTCTGCCAAAGCTGTTCGAGTCCAGAGAGAAAGCAGTGCGAGACGAGGCCAAGCTGTTGGCCGTGGAGGTCTACAGGTGGATCAGAGACGCCCTGCGGCCTTCACTCCAGAACATCAACTCTGTGCAGGTCAGCGGCAGGCTGAAGCTCTTTATTATCAGTTAGGAGAAGTGTGGCTACCATAGCTGGATTACTGAGAAATTGGTTTTCTACAGTTCTTTCTCTTCTCGTGACTTTTATCATTTCTGTGAAGCTATAAAGAAACACAAATCCATGTTTCCATTGGACCATTACACTAAATGATTTTTGTTTGGGTAGTTGCAAAAGTTGCAGAACATGAATGGATCTAAAGAGCTGAAATTTCTTCACTTCATAATTACAATGAACACATTGCTATGTTTACAGTTGAAGGAGTTGGAGGAAGAGTGGGCCAAAGTGCCAACCGGGGCGCCCAGGCAGACCCGCTTCCTTCGCTCCCAGCAGGACCTGCGCGCCAAATTTGAGCAGCAGCAGCAACACGCATCAGCTGATGAGGATTCAGCAAGCGGTGAGCAGCTTGATTAGCACTTGAAGTTGTTCCAGAGTCACAAAAAATGACTTAATGTTTTCCTCCTTTAGTGTCAGAGGAGTCGGACCCTCAGGTGGACCCGTATGAGCTCCTGGACCCTGTGGAAATCCTCTCCAAGCTGCCCAAAGACTTCCACGAGAAAATTGTATGGTTTGCCTCATTCCTCAGCAGCTTTGGCTTTGCTTTTGTTTAATCACTTAAACTCCCTCTTCCTTTTTTATTCCCTATTCAGGAAGCAAAGAAGTGGCAGGAAAGGAAAGAGGCTTTGGAGGCCCTGGAGTCGTTGGCCAAAAACCCGAAGCTGGAGGCCGGCGACTACGGCGATGTGGTGCGAGCGCTCAAGAAGGTGCTGCTTCATCAATCGCTTAACGTTCCAATCTGCTCAGACACAGTGGGATGACGTGAGTTTGTGTGGTTTCAGGTGATCGGCAAAGACACCAACGTCATGCTGGTCTCGCTGGCTGCCAAATGCGTGGCCGCGCTGGCGTCAGGCCTGAGGAAGAAGTTCGGGACGTACGCTGGACACGTAAGATCCCGCGTGCGGCCGTCCATCGTGGAACCGATTGTTTCAAGCAATGACTTCATTTTCCTCTGCAGGTGGTGCCGACTATCTTGGAGAAGTTCAAGGAGAAGAAGCCTCAAGTGGTCCAGGCTCTCCAAGAGGCCATCGACGCCGTGTTCCTCACCGTGAGTATATAGACCAGGGGTCGGCAGCCCGCGGCTCTGGAGCCACATCCGGCTCTTTAGCGCCGCCCTAGTGGCTCCCTGGAGCATTTTCAAAAATGTGTGACAATGGATAAAAATGGGAAAAACATGATTTTTACGTTTTAATGTTTTTTTAAGGGAGGAAAAATGTGACACAAAGATTTTCAATGTTTTCCAATGCTGTAACAATTTTAAGAATAAATATTTGATTCATTAATATGGCCTATATAAGGCTTTTACATTTTTTTGCGGCTCCAAACAGGTTTGTTTTTTAGTTTTTTGGTCCAATAAGGCTCTTTCAACATTTTGGTTTACCGACCCCTGATATAGACGTTGCCACTACGGTGTGGGAGTGGGTCCTCTGCCTCTGTCTGCGTTTTCACTCTGGATTAAATTTTCCTTCCCCTCCCCAGACGACGCTACAGAACCTGAGTGAGGATGTTCTGGCCGTGATGGACAACAAGAACCCCTCCATAAAGCAGCAGGCCTCGCTCTTCCTGGCCCGCAGCATCCGCCAGAGCGTCCCCTCAGCCCTACCCAAGACGCTGGTCAAACCCCTCTGCTCTGCCGTGCTGAAGGTCTGTACGGCTGCTGGCTTACTGAGTGATGTTAGGGAAAAAATGTTTTTCCTTTCATTTTAGTTTTCTCTG
>OMPJ01039504.1:0-12454 GCA_900312935.1 Carapus acus | reverse complement strand
GGGGGGGGGGGGGGCGTTTCTGTGGGCGCGTTGGAGGCTGTGAGCTCCGACGAACTCACCGTCAGTTCAGACCGGCTGACGCTGAGGACATCAGCTGCTAGACTGGCCGTGTGTGTGCGCGCGTGTGTTTGCGTGTGTCTGTGTGTGTGTCACAGCCAGACAGAGCCGTGATTCGAGAAGAAACATTCAAATGTTCCCGTGCCAGGGTGAAGGTCTGAAGTTGATTTGGTTCAGGACCTTGAAGAGAACACAGACGCGCACTCGGCTGAACTGTGCTGTAGAAATCCAGCCATGTAGCAGTCAGTCGCTTTGATAACAGTCGCTTTGAAAATGCGTGTGTGTGTGTGTTTGCGTGCAGCGGTGATAAGTGAGTGTCCCATGTAAACATGCAGATTATTATTGCTTCAGGACTTTTATAGCTTTTGATATTTACTGCCTGGGTAAAAATCACAAGAATAAATGAGATATGCCAGTTTACTTAATTATAGAGAAGTACACACACACACACACACACAAAGATGGCTTGCCATCGACCCAAGTGCAATCAATCAAACCAGAGACTCCCTGATTCCGTGCGAACAAGCTACAATTTAATTATTTTAGTCGCCTGCATGCTGATTAATTACAGCCACACATATTCTAGCAGTGTGTGGAAATGCGTAATTAAACGTTTACGACTGTAGTCTCACGAAAAAATACAATCATATGGGTTTAATTCGACACTCGACTTTTATTAATGATATGCGCACATCAGAGAAATTTGTTGTTTGTAAATTGCTTTCCTTAATTGCCGCATAATTTCATGTGTGTTTAGAGAGCCAGTGGGAGCCAATTGATAAGTGCTTTCTATGCCCGCTTTATGGCAGTAGTATACGCACACACGTACACACACACGTACACTAATTCAGCCAGCAATGAGTCAATGTAAGGACCTGGAACTACATGTAATGAGATAAATAAAACTCTTTCTGCTCTCTCAGCCGCGGCGAGCATGATTCAGAATTCTGATATGAAGATGAATATTGACTCCATCAAGAAAATGTCTATTACTAGACGTTTAAGTCAAACTGCGCACTAAAATATCTATAAATAATAAATAGAAACATTCCCGTAAGTGAGTAATAAGTCTGAAACGACTGAAAGGCCGATTGAGTTTGTTTGCGTTTGCTTTGAAAGTTAGTGTAGTACACCAGAACCTCAGCACATCCAAAAAGGTTAAGAACCACAGTCCAAAAGGGATGTCAAAGTGAATTTGTTTATTCATATAATCGCTGCTTCATTTTCACACCCAGGCCTTTTGTGTTTTGATCTGACAAAAAAGTGTTGTGTTTGTTAACAAAAACACAACAAAAGTGAGTCACAGTTCTGCTCTCCAAATGACAATGAACTCCAAAACCCCCATGGAACTCCACGAATGACATTGTGTGTACGTGTTTGTATCCTACGTGTGTGTGCGTGCATGTGTGTGTGTGTGTGCGTGTGTTTGCGTGCGTTTGCATGTGCGCACCCCCCTGGCAACGAGTGTGAGAGGGACTGTGGAACGACAAAAGCACACCAATTGAGCGCGATGGTGGCAGATGACATCACGCCAGGCGCATTAACGTCTCCATCTGGTGTGTGAGTCGTCCTCCTCCTGTCCTCCTCCTCCTCTTCCTCCACTCGGCCCCCGGCGCCCTCGTCTCCGGGACCTGTGGTGACCCTGCCGGGACAAGGTCGGCTTGTTGGATCTACCACCTGATCCCCTACGCCCCCGACTGGTCAGGTGGTGGTAGTGACACAGTAGAGGGGCAGCCGGAGGCAATACTCTATCTATCTGTCTGTCTGTCTGTCTGTCTGTCTGTCTATCTATCTGTCTATCTATCTATCTATCTATCTATCTATCTATCTATCTATCTATCTATCTATCTATCTATCTATCTATCTATCTATCTATCCCCCTCTGTCTGTGTCTCTCTCTGTCTCTCTCTTTCTCTGTCTACATTTAGTTTAAGAATACCTCAACTGTGTGTGTTTGTGTTTGCTTTAGGCTCTGGCAGCACACATAAGGAATGTAAGTGTGAGGTCTCACACAACAATGGGTGCGGCCCTGCACGTGTGCAGCAGCCTTTAGGGGGCGCCACTCGCCCCCCCGTGACCCTACCGAGTGGCAACGTGGAATGAACAAATAGATCCCCAGTGCGAGATAATGAGAGCAGTTGACGAGGGAAAGGACACACCTTCGCTCGTCTTCCCTCAGTTTTTCGTAGATGATGTCCAAGCCGCCAAAGCGAGGGAGATGATCCGCGTCCTCCAGGGGAATGTTGTCAAACCGGACGCTGGGATCCGTCATGGAGGCGATGCAGCCACAGGTTACATGTAGGAGGAAGATACAACCCCCAGTCCTCTTCCCTGCTTTATCTCCTGGAGAGACAAACTGTGTTGACCCCCTTTTTTCCTCTTCGTCTTCATCTTTTTAATCTTCGAAAGAGAACAAAGATCCAGGAAAAAAAGAACCCGAGGCCGTATCTGAAATGAGAATCTCATCTGGAGATCACTGCCACCAAATGTGCCTCAGCTGATGCTTGTTACTTCTATCTAGTTATTGTTTGCCACAAAGTATTTGAGATGAGAGATTTGGTGTTTTCGGGGTTTCCTCGGCCGTGGCTTACCACAGCATCTCGCCCTGAGCTCCTGGATCAGGAGGTACGAGCAGGTTTGACGGGCAGACGTTCACAGTGAAGTGCAGGGAAAGGGAGGATGGAGGAGAGGAGGAGAAGCGTGGGATTTGCTGAAAGAGTCAGGTTTTTTTTTGTTTATTCGCTGGGCGCCACAGACGGATGTGTTTCTGCTGAGCGTCTCTGTCTCTTTGCCCCTCAGCTCACACACCACTTACTTCTCCCCCTTTATTCGTATGTGTGTGTGTGTGTCTCTCCTTTCATGACGTCATCTCCCTTCCGGAGGCCTCCAGACCCTCCACGTATTTACATAAAATCCTGCTTAACACAGCTTAAGTTAAAGTCTCTATTTAGCCACAAGTCTCCGCTCATTATTCATCCTTTCCCCTCACATGCCGGCATGTTTCTCTCCTCCTCCTCCTCACGCGGGCGGTGAGGTCAGAGAGGAAGAACCTCCTCATGCATTCATTCATCAGATCCGTCTAGGGATGAAGGCCCTCAGCACCGAGTACCCTCCTCCTCCTCTTCCTCTTCATCCCTGCTTGGTCTGGGCGGGGTTTTTTGGGCGGCTTTTGTCTTTTTTCTTTGTTCACAGGGCTCGATTGGAATTTGCAGGCGTCAATGGCGCTCTCGCCTGGGAATGGGAATGGAACGCGGCGGGCCAACGCTGGAGCGGCTCGCCCGGTTTACTGCGGCGTGCAAAGGAATCGGTGGAAGAGGCGGTGGGTGGAGGTTGTACTGGGGTTGAAATGAGGACGTCAGCTGAAGCCATTGTTGGAGGAGCAGCAGTTATTCCTCCACGAGACGTTTCAGACGAGGAGGGGCGGGGGATTCACTGTACTACCTGAGCCCCCTGGAGTATTTTTAGACTTTAATTACCTACACTATTCTTGCTGTACGACAGTAAAATACACACACACACACGTTTCAACGCTATTACAAATCCAAATGTGTGACTCCCGCTGTATCTTGAAAAAGTATGCAAATCTTTTCTAATCCTGATTCATCATCATGTTACAACATCTTGTTTTCTTTTTGGTGCTGGTGGGGGGGGCAGCCTGACTGTGTTAGAGGTAGGAAATCCTCTGGTCTTATCTTAGCACGCTCCGTCCCCCGGTTGCCACGGTAACAGTTACCGTGAAGGGGTCATGTATCATTCAGGATGACAGTCCTCAGCTCCTCACCGTCATCGCCATCAACATCACGGCGCTGCCGCTCCTTATCTTCTTCATCGCCCCTCTGCCACGCCCAGCAACGCACCCCAACCGGTCCGAGAACAGCCCACCAGCGTCTTCCTCCGCAAACCGTATCTCATTAGTGTCAGACTGAGCGGAGGGGATTTCTTCTTTTTTTCCTTCCTCTTCTTCCTCTTTCCCCCTTTGAGTGAGTTTGGGGTTTTGGCTCACTTACAGCCACCATGAAAATTGCAAACTAAACACCTTTTATTAAGCTGGAGCGTAGAGCCTAGAGAAAATTGGGTGGATGAGAGAGGGAGAGAGGCGAGTGGAGAGTCATTGTGCGTTCACACTGATGTGGTTCGTACTTCTTGGTGCGTTTTACCTGTGAAACTATCCCGGTTTCACAGTGTCTTGTGCACTGTGAGGGTTCACTTCCGGTTTATTTTCATGGTATTGCTCTACGCAATACCATGCACCACATGTATGTAAGTGCGTACTTTGTGTTTTCGCCCTCAGGGCTGGGGTGGCCTTGAGAGCGGCATTATTCATTCACCGGACAGGATAAATATACAGTACAGGAATAGGATTTCCACACTCTCTCTCACACACACACACACACACGCAAAACTCTCTCTGAGCTGAGAAATATTCCGGTTGGGCCGCCCTAACGTCGTTCTGCAAATTCATGCCGACAAAATGAAATGAGCGCCTTTCGCTCTGGCCGTTATTGCGTTACCGCCTCCCCCGACCGTTCCCTCCGTCTCTCCTCCGGAACCGCTCCATTTTTCGCACAGAGAGTGACTCACCACCTCCCGCAGCCGGCGGGGAAAATGTTACACCTGAGCCGACACGTTAAACTCCAAAATGGAACCACTGGTGATTACAAGTGATCACTTCAAACCAGCTGGTGGCTTCAGTGACTGTTTCCACGATTAAATGTGCAGAGGGAAATCTGAAGCAGTAACTTTAGTTAGTTTTCTTTTCATGGATTGCGCCGCCATTTGACGTAGATGTTAGTGTCTGAGCAGGACCTACCAAAATAAATCCTAGAGGCCGAGACTTCCCCCGCATTCTCGACGCCAGGCACTGTTTTTCTTAGATTGTTCGCCTTTGGACGGATTTGTAATCGTTTTAAGTGCATTGATGGCACGCAGAACAGTCTGTGATTTAAGCAATAGTAGAGTTTTTAGTCTGTTTGTGAGGACGGAAAGAGAACAGGCTGGAAAGCGTCCCCGCCAACTTATCACAACCATCTCCCTGCAGGTGGGATATAAGATGGAGCGCTGCGCAGAGATTTGAGTGGGATGAGGCTCATTGTTGTTCTCATTTACTGTGTTTGTGGAGGAGAGGAGAGCGGGTGCAGTTCTGTTGGTGAAAAGGGGACAGAAAGGCAAAGAAAGTCTGAAGTAAACTGGCAGTGTTTTGCGTCACGCCTTGGCTTTGTTTACTCCCGGCTAGTTTAGTGTAATGTTCCCCAGGCTGACAAATAGAAAAATATAAGCACCAACATACTTCACCATATCTTATTTGAGAAAACAAAGGAAAAATATAACTCTGACATCCTTATCATTCATTGAAATTCTCTTAAGTGTCCATCTGCATTTAAATTCATGCAAAAGAAAGGACAGAGTAATGACAGCAACAAACTCTAAAATGATACATTCTGAGTAAGAGTAATTGTCACTTTTCAGTGTTCATTTTAATGTCGTTGACTTCTGGTGGCCTCGGAAGGCATCGAGAGTCGAAGAAGTCCCTTTCACGGCCATTAGAGCCGCCATCTCTCTCCAACCGCGTCGCCCTGGCCCGGCGCCGCCATCTTTGTTGTTTTTCTGAGGGATGGCTCATTAGGAGCCGCTCTCATCCGAAGTCCCCCCCAGGAAAACAAAACCCCTCGGAGACTCTGTTGCCACGCGGGAAAATGGGTGCTGAGTGGAAAGAAGTAACGGCTGCTGCGCGTGTAGCCGCACCTAATGCGGGATTAAGGCGGCCGTGGAGGGAGATGGAAGTCTCAGAGGTGAGCTCGTTACTGTGGCGGTTGTGGGTCCTTCGGTCGGAGGCGCCAAACTTTATAGCTGTCTTACAGGAAGCCTGAGAAACGTTCTCGGGAGGAAAATGAGAGGCTTCGCTCAATTGAGAGCTTCACAAACCTGGTATGAATGTGTTGTCTTTTTATTCAGACACTCACCCAGATAGGTGTTCGTTTGTGGTTCGTCACTTCTTGTCAACATATAAACTAAGAGACCGGGCGCCGCGCGATTTTGCTCGCTGTAGTTAGCGGCTAGATTACGTGCTACGCGGAAGGTGTGCGATTCAACAGTAATACATACGAAAGATTGCGAACGAAATTGAACTTATTTTCAGAAAGTGTGATCGTTTGTACCTATGTTCGTTAACCACATGTTCGTAAGTAAAATATATTGGTTTTGTCTGTTATTATCTTAAAGATTGAACCAGCAACCTTCACATTTCATATCCATGTTTCTGTGCATGGGCTGTTCAGCACAAAAAAAAATAGGAATGAAGTTCTTTGATGGGAGGACGTCGTACTGTCTGATACACCTCAGCACATTGTCCAGCCAGCTGCAATGGCTGGACATTTTCCCTCCAGTCTCTGGAAGTTTGATTCCTCCCCTCGAGAGACAACAATCAGTGTCAGTCCTATCTGAGTAACATCAGGGAACATCTCTCTCTCTCTCCCTCTGTGTGTGTGTGTGTGTGTGTGTGTGTGTGTTTGCAGCTCCTACATATAGAGAGGAGTGAGAGAGGTAATATTCTCAGAATGACAGCGCATGAGGAAAAACAATCTTGTTGTTTTTGCGCCCTGTTTTAATCTGTAGCCATGTTCAAACTAATTAAAACTTCTCAGACTTGTTTTGTCTGGGGTTTTATTCTTTGCAAAGTGTTTCAGCAATTCAGTGGGTTCTCATTTGGATGGAGGACGAATTTTTTTTTAGCAAAAGTCCTTACAAAAATGTTTTTAACTGCACATAAACAGAACTAAAGGGGCACCGACTGAGACGCTCTTGAGTTATGCCCTCTTCAAAGTTTGGAAGGTCTCTGGATTTTTCCCCATGATCAATCGACTTTCTTGTTGCTTGCAGGTCGAAGGTTTGAATCTCATTTAAATCTCATTGATTGTTTGTCCTGTTTCGTTTTCGGCTTCGCTGTTATGTTGAGTCTGTTTTTTTGCTGAACATTGCGTGAGCAGAGGTCCTGCTCTCTGCTTACTTGCATTTTGAATTGAATCTCTTGTTCCTTCTGCTGGAATTGAACCTGTTGACAGAGATGAATTGGAAGTTGTGTTCCCAACCTTGTTTGCTCATGTTGGAGTTTGATTTGTGACCATGTAAACATATACGTATATAGGGCCTCTGAACGCTGCTGGTAATCGATTTCACAGAAGATAAAGGACCCAAGACAAGGATTGCTGATGTGACTTTTCTTTTGTTTATTGACTCATTTGTTTGAGTCTTAAGTAGGGGCTTGGAAATGAACCAGCAACCCGCTGGGATTTAGCCTCCGCAACTTAAATTCAGATTCCTTCTTTATGATGACGTCCATCTCCGTTCTACTCCAGCACGGTGTGCATTTGTGATGCCACAGCAGTCTGGAATGACACCGCGGAAAAAATGAGTCTGTCTTCGCGAACGTTCCCTGGCTCCACACCAACACCCTTTTTCTCTCCCAGAAATCCGATTTTCTCCTCCACCTGCTCCACCACGTGGGCGCGTTATGAGCGCGGCCCTGATCCCCGCCGACCGGAGCGCGGCCCCTCTCCACCCAGAGGTGCCGTGATAACAGAGTTTGTCTGAATCCTGTGGATTTCCTCCAGCAGCGTTGCGCTCAGAAATAGACGCCTGAGACACGCTGCCATCTCTTCGGGCACCGCCGCGTCCCGGCCGCGCCGCAATTATAGACCTCGAATCGACAGCGAGAAGTCCTCGCTGCCCCCACGTGGGAGGGCAGTGGATTAGACCATCCAAGTGTGGAAAAGACAAAATGTTTTTTTGTTTTTCCGCCGCCTTTTTCCATCTTTGGTCGCCCCCTCGCCATCCTTACAAAGATGCCCACCGTCCAGCTCAATCTCCGCGTGCTGGCAAATTAAAATTCAGACGTTGCCAAGCCATCCATTTTCTCACCACCGCTTAATTGTCTCGAAAATTATGGAGATTACCAAGCATGATTTATGTCCAAATAAGGATCCGTCAAGAGTCTGGCAACTGTTCACACACAAGCGCGCACACGATGCAGACGCTCACACACAATTTACAGACGCAGAACTTACCGAGTCTGAGCAGTCAGACGCCTCACGTCTCTTCTCGGTTGAACCTGTGTGAACCTGTTGAACGTCTGTGTGTGTGTGTCACCGTGTGTGTTTATAGTTGATTTATGCTGTGGCACTTCAGTTTCAATTTTGTGCAACGTTTTTGATGCACTGCTCTTAGCTTTTCTATCATCTTGTAAGGAGTCCTTGCGATTCTGAAGGCAGCGATAAATACAACATATAAATTTTGAAGATGCTGATAAATATATTGCACGAATCCAAAAAAAACAAAACAAAATAGATTGATAATAGGTGTTTGCCAACTTTACGGCCCATTGAACAAAAGAGTGCGAACCACTGCGGAGCTGGAAGTCACATCTTCAGTGTGTGTGAACAGGAAAGAATGGGTCCAGGCGAGGTTATTGATTTGATTGTATTAACTCGGGTTGCAGTGCTCTCGAGCAAGACGCCGACTTTGTAACCGCTCGTGGTTTTCAGGTAGACACCTCACAAGACACGCCCCCGCCAGCCAGGCATCCGCGGCCCCGCCGAGACGATTGAGGGGATCGATCGGAAACGCAATCCCACACCTAACGAGGGAGCAGACGCCCCGACAGGCGGGCCAGAGTTGTTACTTTGCGGATGGGCTGCGACGCAGCTCGGCTCGCAATTGAAATTGATCGGCCGAAAACAAACAGCAGACGCGCTTTGTGATCTGTCCGAACGATTGCGGTGTAACAAGCTGCTGTCAAAACCCACATGTGAGGCAACGACCCTGTCCGCCTCACCTCCCAGTGATTTAGATGTAAATGCACACGTGTGATGTTTTTGCAGGCTTTTTGCATGTGAATGAAAACACTGTCGATACGGAGTTGTAACATGGGTATGCTCGCTTGGTGCGCGCTTGTGTGTGTAATTAATTGATGTGGCCGCAGTGAATTGATGGCTTTTGTGTCATTTGATTTTGTGCCTGTAATGAATTGAGCTGAACATTTGTATTGATTTGTGTCTCTATTCTCCTCCTGCACACTCACACCCACCAGACCTCCCTCACCACACACACACACACACACACACACATACAAATATAGAGACAGGCTGTGTTGCACAGACATACAGTACTTATGTACTTGTGTTCATGTCTGTGTGTATGTGTTTGTTTTGTGTGTGTGTGTCATGTCAGGTGGCGCTATTTTGATAGCTTTACCTATGCAACCTCACCTTGTAGCCTGTTTCTATTCGGCCTTCTCTTACCTGTCCTCCCCCTCTATCCTCTCTCCTCCTCCTCCTCTCCCTCTCACTTGGCCTGAATTCAATTTGTTAGAGTTTTAAATGAGGCCTCGTTTTTCTGTCCTATTGCCACTTCCAACAAAGTGGTCTCTGTTATTGCTCCACCAGTCTGAAATGGGCTTTTTACGTCCTCCTCCCGTCTATCCAGCCTCGCCGGCCTCTCTGGCCGGATCCACTCGCAGCCCTGGATTCATTTAATAAAAGCATTTGCGCATCAACGGGGTTTGTATTTTAAGAATGTACCCTGCGTCTTCTGCCAGGAGGACCTTATAAGTCTTCAGGGACCCTGTTCATCTTGGTCCCTGAAAGATGGTGCAGGTAGTTTGAAGGTTCTCAGGCATCTGTGAGGTTCTTAAAGACTGACTCAGGTTTGCTTCCTTGTTATGTGCCGCATAGGTTTGAGTGGCAAAAACCAGAGTGTGTTTGGTATGGTGTGTGTGTCTCAACCAAAACAGCAAACTAAGATCTGACTGAGGCAATGATACTCACGGTTTCTGGACTAACTAGGCTGCTCTTTTGGTTCGGTGTTTGGAAGGATCTTTAACACGACCCTGTATGGTGGTGAGGGGTACAAATTTGACCTTTGACTGATTGATCCACCTGGATCTCTCTAGTTTACTATCAATCAAAATCTGAACATTGATCCATCAAATCTAGACTCTTAACCGTTGATTTGTCATTAAGGAGTGAATGTTTGAAGTGAAGTGTTAGACATCTCTCTCACTACACAGAGTTGGATTGAAATGTTCTGTGTGTGTGTGTGTGTTTTGCACAGGGGATGATGTATCTGGAGGAACGCAGGCTGGTCCACAGAGATCTGGCAGCTCGAAACGTCCTGGTCAAATCCCCAAACCACATCAAGATCACCGACTTCGGCCTCGCTCGCCTGCTGGACGTGAACGAGAAGGAGTACAACGCAGACGGTGGAAAGGTGAAATAACGCAACAAGATGATATTGCAAAACTTGGAAACTGCTTAATCTGTCCATTGCCTGCATACTGTATTTGGGAGAGACTATGTGTACTTTGTTGCAGAAACAGAAAGTTAGAAACAATATCAATTAATGTATGAAATTTCAAATCAGTTACAACAGTCCTCGCCCCAATAGCGACACATTGAAGCTGTTTTTTGGGGAAAGGAAAGAGTCTCTGTCTCTTTAGCTGCAGCAGCAGTTGAGGGTTTGAGCTGCGTGTTTTGTTGGTGCCAAGCGAGATGACCCGTCCACTGCCGAAAATGGTTCTGGCCGGTCAGAGAAAATTAAACACAGCCGCAGTCAGAGTAATGAGTCTTTTTCCGACCCGGGCCTTTATTAAGCGCTCAGCCACGGCTTTTGTTTTTAGAGGCCGGCCCGGCGATTAGAGCCAATATGGGTGAGGTAGTGTTTTGGAGCGCACCATTGACGTGCCGTAAAAGACAATAGTCATTAACATTAATTAGACTTTTATACCCGGAGGGACGAAGTAAAGCTCTCGCTGCGGGCAGTTTTAGTGAAGTCGGCTAGATGTTACTCCGCTCTGCTGGAGCGTTTTATTCTCCTCCGAGTCACCTCATAGCTTTATCAGCATAGTAAACAAATCCACCCTCCTCGTGCAGCTGCTCTCCTCTCATTCGCCCCTAATTTCCCCTTTGGTTTCCTGCTCTCAAACCTTCATTTTGATGAAATTTTATTTTGAAAGAATCACATCGTCTTCCTCGTCATCCAGCCTCCCCTCGTATCAGGGCTTAGGACAATCACTCCCCCTCCAACTCCTCGCCCACACACTGTTGTTGTAATCGATAGAGTGGCTCTCCAAATCCTATCAAACTGTTAAGCTTCCTCCCAGGCCATCAGCTCACTCAACCCAACTGATTCCAGCACAGTTAGAACGTGTGTGTGAGAGGATAAAATTGTCCACTTGTTGTAAGTACGTGCATGATTGTCTTCCCTCAGTCCCTGTTTTGCTGGTTTACCTCAAGGGGGCAGCATGAATTAGAAGGTAGGAACAGACTTCATGAAAGCAGGAGGTTGCTGGTTCAGCTCCAGGGTGACTCTCGGGATTTAAAATCAACAGATGCCAGTCTGTGAGGTGCAACATCTATTGGTAACACTATATACTGTATGCCAGGTGGAGCGGGCGAATGGAGGGCCGGATTAAATGCGTCAATGGGCTCTGCTTGGCCCACGGGCCGCAGTTTGCCCACACTTGTTATAGAATGCACCCCAGGCAGCCTTCACTGAAGTCACTGAATCCTAGACTGTTTCCCATGTGTCTAATTCAGTAGGCCACAAATTTCCCTCCGGATTAATGATAAACCATCTCGTGACCTACGCCAAGTCATGTTCCTCTCTTTCACAGATGCCCATCAAATGGATGGCGCTGGAGTGTATCCACTACAGGAAGTTCACGCACCAAAGCGACGTCTGGAGCTACGGTAAGCCAGAGGCCCTGAAGGAGCAAACGAGGACGCCGCTGCTCTCCTCCCCGTGTCCTAAACTAACCGCTTAAACACGGCAATCACAGAGCAATGATAATAAAACACCAGCTTTGTACCTTCAATTGAATACTGCGGCGATTCAGACTCAAGCAGCTGTTGCTGCACGAGCGAGACGGAGATACGTCGGGATTGACGACCTGGATTCCTCCTCCGTCTCGTGAGATGGCTGCGTTTCAGATAACAAGCGGCTGGTTCGAGTCCACCGGCGGCTCTTAATGAAGTCATTACGATTTTCAGTGATACTATGCATATCAAAGAGAATAGTCCGTTTGATTAAAAGTATCAGTGTGTTTTAGTGAGGAGTTGTGGAGGTGGGGAGGGGAGGGCTTTGTCCCTAGTGGTACTCCGTGACCGGGAGCAATATTATCCGCTGTCTAATAACTGGCATTTACCCCGCTTGCCGTTCATTTGCCCATTAACAGAGCACGATTACAGCATAGCGGAAAGTTCTGGACTGACTGATGACTTTGACAGACTCTCATGACTTCCTCACCTCTCCTTCCTCTCATCCGCCACCCGTACCCTGTCCTCAGTCTTCGCTTCCCCGTTTTGTCCTCGCCTTTTCATTTCCTCCGGCATTTTCTCCCTCCCCC
>OMPJ01039503.1:0-15411 GCA_900312935.1 Carapus acus | reverse complement strand
TATAATAATAATAATAATAATAATAATAATAATAATAATAATAATAATAATAATAGTAATAATAATAATAATAATAATAATAATAATAATAATAATAATAATGATCTCGATCTTCACCGATCCGTCTTTCGATCTCCCATTCTATTCTACCCTCACTCGTCAACAGGACCCCAAGATACTTTAACTCCTCCACTTGAGGCAGGATCTTGTCTCCGATCCGGAGGGTGCTAACCACCCTTTTCCGGTCGAGAACCATGGCCTCAGATTTATAGGTGCTGATTCTCATCCCCGCCATCTCACAGTCGCTGCAAGCCACCCCAGCGCACGCTGGAGGTCCTGATCTAAGGGTGCCAACAGGACAACATCATCTGCAAAAAGCAGCAATGGGATCCTGTGGTCCCCAAACTGGACCCCCTCCAGCCCCTGGCTGCGCCTAGAGATCCTGTCAATGTAAATGATGAACAAGGCCGATGACAAAGGGCAGCCATGCTGGAGGGCAACATGCACTGGGAATACGTTTGACTTACTGCCAGCAATGTGGACCAAGCTCCTGCTCCGGTTGTATAGAGACAGCCTGTAGTAAGGGGCCATGAAGTCCATACTCCCGGAGAACCCCCCACTGAGCACCGCGAGGGACCCGTTCGAATGCCTTCTCCAAGTCCACAAAGCACATATGGACTGGTTGGGCAAACTCCCATGATCCCTTCAGTATTCTGATGAGAGTATAGAGTTGGTCCAGTGTTCCACGGCCAGGATGGAACCTGAATTGTTCCTCCTGGATCTGAGGTTCCACTATTGGCCAGATTCTCCTCTGCAGTACCCTGGAATAGACTTTCCCAGGAGGGCTGAGGAGTGTGATCCCTCTGTGGTTAGAACACACCCTCTGGTCCCCCTTCTTAAACAGAGGGACCACCATTCCAGTCTGCCTGTCCAAGGGCACTATCCCCGACTGCCATGTGATGTTGCAGAGGCGTGTCAGCCATGGCAGCCCTGCAACATCATGAGACTTGAGGTAGTCAGGGTGGATCTCGTCCACCCCCGGCGCCTTGACACCGTGGAGCTTCTTCACTACCTCGTTGACTTCAGCTTGGATGATGAGCAAGTCCACTTCCGGGTCTTCCGCCTATACTTCCTCTACGGAAGACATGCCAGTGGGATTGTGGAGATCCTCAAAATATTCCCGCTACCACCCGACCACATCCTAAATTGAGGTCAGCAGCTCCTCGCCTCCACTGTAACCGGTATTGATAGGGCACCGCTTTCCCTTCCTGAGGCGCTGAACTGTTTGCTAGAACCTGCTCAAGGCTGACTGATAGTCCTTCCCCATGGCCTCCCGAACTACCCCCAAACTCGAGTTTTTGCCCTCGCGGCAGCCCGTGCTGCTGCACGCTAGGCCTGCCGGTACCTGTCAACTGCCTCAGGAAACCCACAGGCCAGATGAGCCTTGTAGGCCTCCTTCTTCAGCTTGACGGCATCTCTTACTTTCAGTGTCCACCACCGAGTTCGGGTATTGCCACCACGACAGGCACCGGTGGCCTTACGACCACTGGACTGCTGCTTTGACAATGGAGATGGAAAACATGGTGCACTCAGACTCCATGTCCCCAGCCTCCCTGTGGATCCACTTAAAGTTCTCCCTCAGGTGGGAGTTGAAGATGTCTCTGACGGAGGGCTCCGCCAGGTGTTCCCAGCAGACCCTCACAATACGTTTGGGCCTGCCGCGTCTGTCCGGCTTCCTCCCCCGCAGGCAGATCCAACTAACCACCAGGTGGCGATCGGTTGACAGCTCAGCCCCTCTCTTCACCTGAGTGTCCAAAACATGCAGCCGGAGGTTGGATGACACAATTACAAAATTGATCATTGAACTCCTGCCTAGGATGTACTGTTGCCAAGTGCACAGATGAACACCCTTATGTTTGAACATGGTCTTTGTTATTGACAGACTGTGATTAGCACAAAAGTCCAACAACAAAACACCGCTCAGGTTCTGATCAGTGAGGCCGTTCCTCCCAATCGCTCTTACCAAGGGCAACCCCAGAGTGGAAGAGAGTCCAGTCTCTCTCGAGAAGTTGGGATCCAGAGCCCAGGCTGTGGGTAGAGGTGAGCCCGACTATTTCTAGTCGGAAACACTCCACCTTCCGCCCCAATTCGGGCCCCTTCCCCTCCAGTGTAGTGACATTCCATGCCCTGAAAGCCAGCTGATCTGTCCAAGGGTTACAGTAGGTGGCCGAGGCCCCCCCTTTGACCG
Source organism: Carapus acus (assembly GCA_900312935.1). NCBI lineage: Eukaryota > Metazoa > Chordata > Actinopteri > Ophidiiformes > Carapidae > Carapus > Carapus acus. Next base: position 13,163 of record OMPJ01039503.1, on the reverse strand, counting down.
CCACCCATAGCACAATGCACTGACCCCTTACAGCCCCTCCTGCAGGTGGTGGGTTCACTGGAGGGCCGGCCCATGTCGCTTTTTCAGGCTGTGCCTGGCCGAGCCCCATGGGTAGAGGGTCGGCCACCAGGCGCTTGCTGGGAAGCTCCAGCTTGGCTCTACGATGGGGCCCCGGTGACGCCAATCCGGGCGACGTGAACTTCCTTCATTGTTTTTTCCTCTTATGGGATCCAGAGCTGTTTTTAGTCTGACCCGTCACTTGAGACCTTTTTTGCCTGGGAGACCCTACCGGGGGGCCCTGCAGGGGCCCTGACAACATAGCTCTCAGGATCGTTCCCTGAGCTGTTAAGGTGGCAGCTCAGGGAGGGGAATAATGATAACAACAACAACAACACTAACAATAATAATAATAATAATAATAATAATAATAATAATAATAATAATAATAATAATAATAACAGCAACAACAACAACAATGATGGTAATAATAATAATAATAATAATAATAATAATAATAATAATAATAATAATAATAATAATTTCAGAGTTTCAAAGAGTCGGGGCTGCCACACTGAGGGCTCAGCTTTGCCCTGGTATGCAACAGAAATGGTCAGGGCCACAACATACAGACACTTTTTGACTCTATCTCCTCTAATTTCCCCACCACAGCACTTAAACTATACAACACAACAATACTACACATGTAGCTGAGTAGCTGTTTTACATTACATTACAAATAAGACATATTGCTGAAATGTCACATTTTGATGAAGCAACAAGGTAAGCACATGGAACGCTTTAGTTAAAGGCATCTCCCTGTTTAACTGCTCTCTTTAGCTCTCAAACTCCTTGTTTACTGTCAGTTCCTTTAAATGTTGACCTCAGTGACCTCACAATTTCCCCACCATGCGTCTCCTACAAAAATAAAACAAATAGCAGGCTCAAATCATGACAACAGAGCAACACAACAATGTCTTGACTTCTAATCTCTTAGAAGTATCTTACTACCTGGGTCTTTCTTCTCACATTTTGTCCCCCACCTCAGCACCAACTGCTCCTTCCATCAAGGAGGAGCTGTGTACAGCCTCTTATGACACCATTAGTGTCCACTGGACCTCAGACAATGAGTTCAGTGTGGTATCTTGTGAATTGCAGCACACCATCGTCACTGGACACACCAACATTGCCAGTAAGTTGTGACTCCATGTCTCCTTCGCAATAATGTCATTATTCATGTCTACGTCTTTCTAAGCCTGTGTATCTCCCTATCTCCATGCGTCCATCATTTTGTATGGTGTTTTTAACTCCACCTACCTCTCTCTGTCTGGCTCTGTAGGCCTGTGTAACTCCCAGGACAGCTGGATGAATGTTCCAAACATCAAGCAAAATCACTACACAGTCCATGGGCTGCAGAGCGGCACCAAGTATGTTATTGTGGTCAAAGCCATTAACCAGGCAGGAAGTAGGAGTAGTGAGCCAGAGACACTAAAGACAAACAGTGAGACCAACTGTTCTCTCATTACAAACTCAAGTCCTCATATTCTGAAATAAATTTAAGTTGTGCCTGTAAAAATGTCTGCATGAGTTGTCTTCATCCCTCTTTATCCCCTCGCCTCAGGCCAACCCTTTAAATTAGACCCAAAATCTGCTCACAAGAAGCTGAAGGTCTCCAGTGATTGCCTAATGGTTGAGCGGGATGAGGCCATCTCCAAAAAAGCCCACAGCCAGGAGCGCTCATCGAGCCAGAGCAACTATGGCGTCCTGGGTAATGTTTTCATTGACAGTGGACGCCACTACTGGGAGGCTGTGATTGGAGGAAGCACGTGGTAAGTTTTGCATTGTGGTGCTGCCTGCAGAGAACAGCTCCAATGAAATAATGAAAGTGTCTAACGGTGTCTTTGTCTTATTCTCAGGTATGCGGTAGGTGTGGTTTACAAAACAGCGTCCAACCAAGAGTGGTTTGGCAGGAATTCAGCCTCATGGGCTCTCTGCCGCTGCAACAACTCCTTGGTAGTCCGACACAATAACAACGAGCTTGTCCTGGAGCCATTGTCCCACCTGCGGCGGGTGGGGGTCATGCTGGACTATGATGGTGGGAGACTGACATTCTATGACGCAATAGCCCCCCAGCTGCTCCACACCTTTCATGTCTCCTTCACACAGCCAGTGTGTCCTGTCTTCAATGTTTGGAACAAGTGTTTGACCATACTCACTGGCCTACCCATCCCCGATCACCTGGAGGGCCTCGAAGCCAATAACTAGGTCTATCCATGTACTGCCCAAGTATGGGATAAGGCCATAGTTTCATAGTTCCATCCATCAGTGGGCTAAGATGAATTTCTTTTATATGTATCACTAATACAGCCCACAATATTTCTGCTGTACGAACACATCAACAATGTCTTCATCTGTGTGATTTTTGGCCAGACTGTTTGATTATTGAAGCTGCTATTTGTGAATCCATCAGAGATCCTGCAGCGTCCCCAGCGTTGACAAAACACTATTAACTGCTATTACTGTATATTTCTCCACCTTCAATGATTAGATCAGGAATGAAGGCTTAGCGTGATTACGAATATAATTCTTTCAGTTTTGTTTTTGTAATCAGCTTGGCCTGATTGCAGTCAGTATATTTTTGTCTCTACGAAAATCCAGCAGGAGCAAGCGCATATCGTGGCAGAGAGAGAGAGAGACAGAGAGAGAGAGAGAGAGAGAGAGAGAGAGAGAGATCTATTTATTGGGCTATTTTGTGACAAGTACTGTGACACTTATATCATTGTTCATTTTATTAAACACATCGGTAGTAAAAAAACACAAAACATAAGCACCAACCTCCCACTCCCACCCCCAATTTATCCGAAAAGGCTACATATAGATTAGATAAATAAAAGTGATTGGCATGTTGGTAGATGCCGTGGCAAGTGCCTCAGCCAGGGCCGGAACTAACGGTGGGGCTTGGGGAGCAGCAGTCCCTCGGCCCTGGGCAACTCCCGCACGACTGCGAAAAGATTTGCGCTAACCCCCGTATCTTCGACAACAGAAGATACGCTCTCACACCCCCAAGTCGACAACTTGCGAGTGACCGCAGAAAAATAAGCAAACATGGCAGCTGCCATGGCAAGTGCCTCAGCTGCCGTGGCAAGTGCCTCAGCTGCCACTGCAAGGGGAGATGCCACTGGAAGTTGCCATAGTGAATCCAGATGCCATGGCATCTCAGCTTGCCACCAGAAGCGCCACAACTAGATGCTGCTGCCACGCTGTTACTTCGAAAGTGGATCTAAGTTTAAATAAACGTTTAAATGTCTTTTTTTTTCAAAATATTGAGAAATGGAATTGTAGCAAGACTCACTTACAGTGAGTTCCCCTCTGTCTAGGGCGGCCCCATTACTTCTTTCAATATTTTTATTGGCAAAATTAATCCCTGTTGTCTGTACGTCTACCCTTCAGCCTCAATTTGCAGACAGTTAGTGTGAAAATCTGAAAAGTAAGCCAAGTAGGTTTAGGCATACACATACTGTAGGTATATAGGCATAAGTAAATAAGGCATGCAACAAGATAGCAATAAAGAGTGGACAGGGCCCAAATTAGATCCAACAACAATCATTAATTAGGCAAAAGGTTACAGGACAGGTTGTCTGAAACAAAATGGAGACACTCTCGAACAATGATGCATGGTGGGCAACATAGGGTTTCATTTGTAACCCAGATTCTCGGAGGACGGAAAATATCACATGTAGAATATATGTTATGGGGACCGCTGACTTTCCCTCAGTTGATGTGAACACTTCTTGAAGACAAATGACATCATCCATTGCTAGTCCTGCACCGTCTATACATTGACCCAGCCTTGCATGGGACAGCTAATTAATTCTACTTTGAACAGGTTCCCAGTGACCCCAACCGGTGTTGATGCAATGTAATCAAATAAAGGCGGTCATAATCCATTATGTTGCGACAACAACGGACGGACTTGTGGCATGCCACTGGGCAAGGTTGGTAGGCCCCTAGTGAAGGGCACCATTAACCCCTTTTACACAGGCGTCAGTGAGACAGCCTTACCTGAGACACTGATTAACCACAGTGCCAGGGACAAAATTAGACAAACATCACATCTGTCAAACAGCTTCCCTCTACCAACCTTCACCAGCCTCCTGGACGGCAAGATGATTCACAGGTCCACTAACTTGTTCAAGTAATGGTCAGTCTGCACTTTTGGTAAGACTGGATTTGGACGCCAGGAGACTGTTGAGGTTTGAACACCCCAGATTCGGAGGAATCAGAAACCCCTCCTCATCTGAAAGAAGCTGGCTGCAGCTCTCATGCTGAGACAGCCTGAAATTCCACATGCCTTAGCTGATGTTACTACCAAGAGGAGTGTCTCTTAAATAGACAGTCACTGGAGGCAGACAGATACAGGGGTTTTATGCGTTCCCACCCTAACATGGACAGGACCTGGCCCATGCACCACCACAAACCTCTGTGGATTATTATATTAGTATGTGGAGGATTATGATGTCCTCACCATGTCTACTTCAATCAATGAGCATGGTGGGGCATCTGTGCTACCCTTCCCTTGACTTCGTAAATGTCAGGTTTCAATCCCTTGAAAGGCTTAGACTCTGTGTTTGCATGACACAACTCAAACATGCAGCAAGATGCTCCCGTGCTACCCTTGGCAAGAGAACGTGTTTTTGATGTTTTTCTTTTTTCTAACCTCGTGCTACAGCTATGGGTAGTTTTCCCCATCAGCCCATTTACAATCCAACCCTGCTGACTTGCTGTCAATGTGGCTGGTGCTAGCTTTTTAAATCATGAGTAAAGTTATTGATACAGATACAGATACAGATACAGATACAGATACATACAGAATGCAGAGGATCACTTCAACCACAAAAAGGCCAAAAGTCTACACAAAACAAAATACAGACCAAGACATTGTAATGAAGGTCACCTGGCCCTGCTCTCTAAGCCAACTACACCATAGCTGCTATTGTCGATGGCCCACAGTTGACAGGAATTTAGCAGCATTTACAGACCCTTTCCAAAAAATTACAATATCGTGGAAAAGTTCATTTATGTCTAAATTCCACTTAAAAAGTTTAACTTTCATAGGTTATAGATTCAGGGCCCACAATGCAAACAATTTCAAGTGTTTGTTTATTTTGACATAATTTGTGCCTCCAGCTCATATAACCCATGAAAACAGGAATTCAGAAAATTAGAATACTGTGAAGAAATCACCGTTTACTTTTCAGTTTTTGCAGGAATAAAAGAAATTAGGATCACATCGAATCAACATATGAGGCATATTATATAAATATATATAAATATTATAATAATATATAAATATTGAGGCAATCGGTCTGTGGCATTGTCAGGGAGTTATGGAAGACAGGACTGTCTTGATGCTTGCCACCAGCTCTTGTTTGTTTTTGGGTCCGGTGGATCCGGTGGGTTTAGCCCCTCATTTTCCTGTTGATAAAACCCCTTATATTCTCAATGGGGTTTAGGTTTGGCGATTTGGCTGGCCAGTCAAGCACTTTGATGACATGGCAGGGGCTAGGTCCTGCTTGAAGATGAAATCTGCTTCTCCATACAGATCCTCAGTAGAAGGAAGTCTAAAACATTCTGGCAACCTGCTGCGGCGACTTAGCATTTAAGAAAGCAGAGTTAACCAACACATGCACTGGACATTGCACCCCAAATCATGACTCACTGTGGATGTTTCACGCTTGAACAGCTTGGGTTCTGTTCCTCACCCGTCTTCCTCGAAACCCTTGGACACTGATTCCCCCAAAAAAACAAAAAAAACTTTGCTTTCATCTGTAAAGAGGACATTTGACCACTGGCCAACAGTCAACTCCTTCTCCTTGGCCAATCTGACAGACTTCCCATGTCTCTGTAGCTCAGTGTTTTTCAATTGGTGTGCCGCGGCACTAGAAGTTGTTAGGTGTGCCGTGAACAAAGCAGTCACGAACCAGTCACGAACAAAATAAACAAATAAATACTTAAAATTGTTTACATTGTGGGCCCTGACTCTTTTGTCTATAAAAGTTTAACTTTTTGAATGGAATTCTGGAAATTGATAGACTTTTCCATGATTTTCAAATTTTTTGAGAAAAGGGCCTCTACATCGAGCTGGCTGTACATTGTTGCAGCACAGTTTTAAGCACCAAGTATGCCAATTATCTTGCCGATTTTTGTGAATAATTGTGCAGAGGATGGTGTAGAGCAACCAAAGGTACTGTCAGACAATTTTTTTTGTTTTTTACCTTCTACCATGGCACTTTAAAACCCACTCAGGAGTAACATAAAATACACTTGCACACTCAAAGGAAGAAATGCACAATTGTGCACTCATCAGTCATAGGAGGCTGAGGTAGACAAAAGGTCTAGCCAGAAAATGTACAAATAGTTTTCCAAAAAAAAGTATGACAGAAGTGTTTGAGTTAACCACCCCTGCTGTTCGTTCTTAAGGGGCATTTTCAACATAACCTGAAAGTGCTGTATGTTAATGCCGTTTGTGAACATAGTTGCAAATTTTATGCAGTGTATATTTTCGTTAAATGAATAAAGGTACAATTGCTCATATTAATGAAAATACAATGTCAAAGAAATGCCATCGACAAAATCCATTCTGGTGAAACTGCCGCATTTGAATGTAAATGTTTTTCATAATTTTCACATTATAAAAGTTATGTTGAAGATAAAACACCTGAAGACACAATTGGCATTTATTTATAGATTTGTATCACTTGAAGATTGACTGTTATCTATCATGATTAGCAAAATCACACAGTGTTTCATACTTACACATTACATTACAACAATATAGTTTACTATGAAAGTTTTATTTTGTCTGTCTTTTTTTTTGGATAGAATCTCTGATAATATTTGTCTGTTTTTGAAATAAATGTTTCTGTGTGCCACCCCCGCGCCCCACCAGGACACAGATTTGCATCAAATTCAGTGCCTGCATCCTGGCAGGTGTCCTACTACCTAACTATGTTTCTCTGACAAGGCAAATGCCCTCAAGTAATGGCAAGTCCTGATTTTCACCCATCTGTACTCCGCCTCTATCAAAGCATCTACGTCACATGAACTAAACAGCACTGGGGAGGGACCTAGTTTATTTTATCGATCAAGATCTGTTTATGATGGGACTGAGATGTCTCAGAGGCAGGTTTAATTTTGATATGAAGGGCTTATGTGTGTTTGCAGTCTGAGATACACTTTTGGTCTATGTTTCAAATTAGCACAAAAAGCTGTTCCATTGGAGACCGCTTTTCGGGCATTTGGGTAATATTATTTTTTCAAAGATGAGAGTGAATAAAAACTTAATTCAGTGAATTGACTTTATTTTCTCTTTCTTGGCAAGCTCAAACATAGATGCTATTTAAAAGAATCGAAAGACAATAGGCTTAAAACAAACGCTGGACTTGATGAGTGATGGGAGGTGGAGCAGACAGTGGGTGGAGATTAAAGGGCATAAGAAATAGTACAAAATGAAAACAATCACAAGTGAGCAAAGAGAGACAGCGAAAGTGCTAAAACACTGCAATACTTGACACCATCCATCCATCTATCCATCATCCATCCATTTTCTGCTGCTTATCCGGTACCGGGTTACAGGGGTAGCAGTCTCAGAAGGGAAGCCCCCAGAAGGGGAGACGTCCTCTATCTCCTCTGGGAGGACCCCAAGGCGTTCCCAGGCCAGCTGGGAGACATAGTCCCTCCAGCGTGTCCTGGGTCTTCTTCGCGGCCTCTTCCTAGTTGGACATGCCCGGAATACCTCCCTAGGAAGGCGTCCAGGAGGCATCCGGTGTAGATGCCCTAACAAACCTCAACTGGCTCCTCTTGATGTGGAGGAGAAGCGGCTCTACTTTGAGCTCCTCCCGGGTGACAGAACTCCTCACCCTATCTCGTAGAGTGCATCCCGCCACCGTGCGGAGGAAACTCATTTCGTCCGCTTATACCCGAGATCTTGTCCTTTCGGTCATGACCCAAAGTTCATGTCCATAGGTGAGGGTAGGAACGTAAATCGACCGGTAAATCAACAGCTTTGCCTTCCGGCTCAGCTCCTTCTTTACCATGACGGACCGGTACATCGACCGCATAAATGTTGCTGCTGCACCGAGCCGTCGGTTGATCTACCGTTCTACTCTACCCTCACTCGTCAACAGGACCCCAAGATACTTAAACTCCTCCAGTTGAGGAAGGATCTCGTCTCCGATCCGGAGGGTGCTAACCACCCTTTTCCGGTCAAGAACCATGGCCTCAGATTTAGAGGTGCTGAATCTCTTCCCCGCCATCTCACGCTGCAAACCGCCCCAGCGCACGCTGGAGGTCCTGGCCTGAGGGTGCCAATGGGACAACATCATCTGCAAAAGCAGCCATGAGATCCTGTGGTCCCCAAACTGGACCACTCCGGACCCTGACTGCGCCTAGAAATCCTGTCCATATAAATAATGAACAGGGCCGCTGACAAAGGGTAGCCCTACTGGAGGCCAACATGTTCTGGGAATACGTCTGACTTACTGCCGGCAATGTGGACCAAACTCCTGCTCCTTTCGTACAGAGACTGCACAGCCTGTAATAAGGGGCCATGAATTCCATACTCCCGGAGCACCCCCGAGAGAGCACCGCGAGGGACCCGTTCGAATGCCCTCTCTAAGTCCACAAAGCACATGTGGACTGGTTGGGCAAACTCCCATGATCCCTCCAGTATTCTGTGGCAAGTATAGTATATTCAGTATATACTGTATACAGTAAACAGCAATAGTCCCTCTCCATGGCCTCTCCGAACTCCTCCCAGGCCCGTGTATTTGCCTCCGTGATAGCCCGTGCTGCCGCATGCTTGCCCTGCCGGTACCTGTCAGCTGCCTCAGGAGACCCACAGGCCAAATGAGTCCTGTAGGCCTCCTTTTTCAGCTTGACGGCATCCCTTACTTCCATTGTCCACCACCGGGTTCGGGGATAGCCGCCACGACAGGCACTCGCAGCCTTACGGCCACAGCTTTGGGCTGCTGCTTCGACTATGGAGGTAGAAAACATGGTCCACTCGGACTCTATGTGCCCAGCCTCCCTTGGGATCTGTTTGAAGTTCACCCCCAGGTGGGAGTTGAAGGTGTCTCCAACGGAGGGCTCCACCAGACGTTTCCAGCAGACCCTCACAATACGTTTGGGCTTGACAATACGTTTGGGCTCAACTCACTACCAGGTGGTGATCAGTTGACAGCTCCGCCCCTCTCTTCACCTGAGTGTCCAAAACATGCGGCTGGAGGTCAGATGACACGGTTACAAAATCGATCATTGACCTCCGGCCTAGGGTGCTCTGGTGCCAAGTGCACAAATTAATACCTTCATGTTTGAACATGGTGTTTGTTATTGACAAACTGTGATTAGCACAGAAGTCCAACAACAAAAGACCGCTCGGGTTCAGGTCAGGGAGGCCATTCCTCACACCCGTCCAAGCACTACTGTCATTGCCTACGTGGGCGTTAAAGTCCCCCCGTAGCACAATGGAGTCCCCCGGTTGAGTACGATCAAGTATCCCCCCGAGAACCCCCAAGAAGGCTAGGTACTCTGCACTGCTGTTTGGCCCATATGCCGATACAACAGTGAGAGACCTGTCCCCGGCCCGAGGGTGCAGGGACGCAACCCTATATTGATAAGCCCACTCCTGCTCGCCGCCTCTCCCCACAGGCAACTCCAGAGTGGAAGAGAGTCAAGCCTCTCTCGAGAAGTTGGGATCTAGAGCCCAGGCTGTGGATAGAGGTGAGCCCGACTATTTCTAGTCGGAAACGCTCCACCTCCTGCACCAATTCGGGCTCCTTCCCCCCCCAGTGTAGTGACATTCCATGTTCTGAAAGCCAGCTGATCTGTCCGGGGATTAGGTCGCTGAGGCCCACCCCTTTGACCGCCACCCGTAGCACGATGCACTGGCCCCTTACGGCCCCCACTGCAGGTGGTGGGTCCACAGGAGATTGGGCCCACGTCGTCTCTTCGGGCTGTGCCCCGCTGAGCCCCGTGGGCAGAGGCTCGGCCACCAGGTGCTCGCTGGGGAGCCCCAACGCCAGGCTTGGCTCCAGGTTGGGGATCCCGGTGATTCCAGTCCGCGCGAAGTGGACTTCCTTTGTATTTTCTTCTTCATATGGGGTTTGTTGGAGATTGATTGAAGAGACGAGACACCAGACTGCAGCCTTCGGGAGTTTATTGACGTCAATACGTTCTTACAGCCAAATCATGAACGCACCCAAAATCTCTTGTCTCCGATACTCTTTATGATCCCAGTTCCCCGTGTGTGTGTGTGCTGTGTCAGTCTGCGAGTGCGTGTATGTGTATGTAGAGGGCGGGATAGGGATGAAGTAGTGGGAAAAGAAAGAGTGAAAGAATAGAGAAGGCAGACAAGAGGAAGACACCCCCACTATAAATTTTTTGATTATCTTTTTTTCATTTATTTTCATTAGTTTATTTATTTTTTACCAGCATTCACACTAACTATACAGTGTTATGACACACTCAGGCCGCTAGTTGGCGCATCACACTTGTGGTAGGAGAGGATTTCCAGGTACACAGGAAGAATAAATCCTGCTGCCGTGAGGTTGATACCAACACCACGTGGATCTCCTTTTATTCTCATCACACGTCGATAAATGTACACGTACTCAGGCGTACATGACGTGTGAGGAGTTGAACATATGACTCGAGGATTGGTTGTGTGCATATGAGCCGGGGTTGTGAGTTCTGGAGAGAGTTGATGTTAATTGAGAGACGGCCGTGTATGCTGACTGGCCAATGCTAAGCAGACCTGTATCGTAGGGTGTGATAAAGACGATTCGCATTTTATTATTCAAGCTATTCTCGTGCAATATGTGTTTTTCATGGTTTATCTGTACCCAAAAGGATATTGGTGTATTATTACCAAACCCAGGAAATGCTTTTCTGAAGTCAAAATGCAACGTCATTGCTTAAGTTATTATGAGATCTGTTATTTTAATAATATTATTCATGATTATGTTAAGATGTTGATACCTGACGTTTAGGATTCCCATCTAAAGAAAGAATAAATCCTGCTGCCGTGAGGTTAATACCAACACCACGTGGATCTCCTTTTATTCTCACCACAGGTCGGCAAGACCAATGACTTCCCGCCTCCCTGGCTAGCCCGTTAGGGAGGCAACATGTATGTGCTGGAACATCCATCGCTCCATGCTACCTATCCCGTTGATCACAGAAAAACAGAAAGCATCTGGCTATTCTGTTCCTTTCCCATGTTCCCCGTTAATTCATCAGGTCAACCTGACCTGACAGAGAAACAGGAATCGATCTGCCCTCTTAAATGGCCTTAGTGATATTTGTGTCCGTATGAATATGTGGAGAGATGTGCGTATTGTGTACGTCTTTGTGTGCTTATTTTCCACCACAGGTCCAGAGCTGCTCTTTGTCTGGCCCGTCACTTGAAACCTTTTTGCATTGGGAGACCCTACCAGGGTCTACAGGGGCCCCTGACAACATAGCTCTCAGGATCATTCGGATACTCAAACCTCTCCACCACGTTAACCTTGGTAGTGACCCTACCAAGGTGTAACCCAGAGGTTAAAATGAACAAATTCCAACAGATGGCAAAAAACAACTGCGGGTGACTTGTTGGTGTGAAGACTACAAGGAAGGACAACAGCCAAAAGATTATTCTCTCGTCTTACTACCAGTATAACCAGGACATACAAAGACATGGCCGAAGAGGACCTCAAGGACAGCTTTAAGAAACTCACAATAGAAGCTGAGAAGGTCATGGAAGCAAATGATGACCTAGAAGCGGGCTTCATGGTAGAACTAGAGGCGGACCCAGGCACAGACACTGTGTTACTGGAGGAGAAAAGGGCCGACCTGGAAAGGACTGCGAGTGAGTGTTCACTGAAACTGAAGGAGGTCAAAGGACTAATCCAGGAGACTCTCTGAACCAACTTTGGCAATGTCGAGGTATCCACAGCACTACAGGCAGCAAAGGAAGAGTATGAACGTGTTGCTGATGTGCATGTTGATGTGAACCAGGAGGCTTATGAATTCATGCTCAACCATCTGCAGGCACTGACAAAGACCGCAAAGGATGCATATGCATGGTGGGGTCGGTGGATACCTCCGGACACTCGGGAGGAAGTGCAGATGACAGTAAGAGAGCTTGAACTCTGCATCCCCAGGTTAGTTTCCAGGAAGGCTATCTTCATCCAGTCAAGGATAAAGGAAGATGCAGAGAGGCAGACCTATACACCAGCCACCCCTAATTGTCCCACACTAGCTATCAAGATGAAACCAACAGCGCTCCCCAAGTTTACTGGAAACAAGCGGGATTTCCATAGATGGAGGAAGGACTGGGAAGCGCCTCAGAGCCAGGGTGAACCAAGCGGTTCAACTGAAGTAAAAAAGGTTCAACTACTGGACAGCCTGGATGACAAGATCATGAGAGACCTTCGACTCACCACATACAGCACTGCCGATGATATCTTCCAAGTCCTGGGAAATCGTTATGGAAATCAAGCATGCATCGCAACTGAAATAGTTGAGGAGCTACAGAAACTTCCAGCTGTCAGAGGTCATCAGCCAAGGAAAATTGTGGAGCTAATTCAAGCTGTGGAGAAGGCGCTCCTGGATTTGACTGACCTTGGCAACACAGGTGCTATTAAAAATCCTCTTGTAATTGAGTCCATTGAAAGTAAACTTCCAGAAACACTCAAGAAGGAATGGCTTGTCCATGCAGCTGACAGGAGGAACGATGTGACGCCAGATAATCGGTTCGACAGTCTCTTGGCATTCCTGAAAGAGCAAGAAAGCATATATGAACAGCTTGAGCAACTGAGGGAAGAGGAACTAAGCAGGAGAGAAACCAGGCTGGAGGCAAGGCACGCCAGGACAAATTCAACTAAGTGGAATGATGACCATGCGGGGTGTGTAGTCTGTGGTGATGAAAAACACAAGAAGAAGCTCTACTTTTGTAAGCAGTTTCGAGCCCTAAAGCTAGCAGAGAAAAAGGCTGCAGTGAGGAAATTGGGAGCATGCAAAAGATGCCTGGAGGTTCATGATGACTGGTCATACTGCAAGCCAGGCTTCCTCTGCAAGAATCAAGACTGTAAGGATAGCACTCCTGAGCATCATTACTATCTGTG
>OMPJ01039502.1:31668-43235 GCA_900312935.1 Carapus acus | reverse complement strand
CGGATGTGGGCCTTCACACACACACACACACACACACGCACACACACACGCACACGCACACGCACACGCACACGCACACGCACACGCACAAGCCTCACTGCAACAGTACTTAGTCCCTGTATATAATGAGGTTGTGTATAATAAGGTCTGTGTGTGGCCTTTATGTGAAGCTGTATGTGTGTGTGTGTGTGTGAGACATGGTGATGGTGTTTATTACTGCCATAAATGCTTTTGTCGTGGGACGGCAATAGACGAATAGCACGCCTGCCGTCTGAGCATTAAGTGGACTTTGGCACCATAAACCAGTTAAGTGGAAGATCACAGATATCCAGCAGATAAGGAGCTCCATCGAGAACCAGGTTAGAAGATCCTACGTGACCACATCCTCAGGACAACATGTAAATATGATAGAAAACATGGTAATCCTGCACATGAGTGAGACAGTGTCTCCACTGATTGCCTGATTGGGACAGTGTCTCCTCTGATGGCGTCTGTCCAAAAGGAACAAAGCCTATCTGAGCCGCGATGTGCCCTGGGTCTGTAATTGGTGCCGCACATTGTCCCATCCATTCCGCTCGACTGCTCGCTGCTCTCACGGGTTAAATTATGGGATGGAAATCTGCCCTTTGAGGGGAGTGGCTGGCTCCATATGAGCTGCTGCAGTACAGATGGCAGCGTGATGATCCGTTCATGTCCTGTGGCTGAAAACGCCCTGAACATATCGTGTTCCCACCCTGTCTGCTTTATTACGCCTGTTAGTTTTTTTTTTACTTGACACCAGGGCGCCAGGGCCACCAAAAGTCCAAACAGCATGTTTAAAACTTAATTCAGGAAGTCAAACACAAATTCATCACAACTGCTGCTTTCATCCCAGTCATAAACTGTCACATTAACTTACAGCTACACTCCTATGTGCTCAGAACAGCCAAAGGTTTATTCAAATCCCCCACAAAGACTTATCTGACTTTTCCGACATTGTATGGCTGTTGTCCAGTTGTTAGCGGTGGGGATTATTATCGATTTGTAATCCATACTGACTGTGATGTAATGGCAGATTTCAAAATTCGCAAACTGACTTTGATTAAACTTAAAAGCGAGCATGAAGACAAATTGACAATGGCACCAGGGTGAGCACTAATAGCACTAAGAGGTATCTACACTTCAGTTACAAACAATGTCAATTATTCTGAAAATAAGCATCTAAACCCTGTGAATATATGACCCCTGAACTACGCTCATGTACAAACATTCAGGAAGCTTCATATAAATAAAAACTTAAGAATAATTCCTAAAAGCAAATGTGGGTAAGTTTGATTAATAGTTTTTATCGAAAATTAGCTCAGTTTACAGGTGTTTGTCATCATTTTTCTGGCACAGTAGCGGGCCTGTACCTGCGCCACATCCCACACGGACACCTGAGCCTGAGCCGCTCACTGTTGGGCTCCGACACATGCACACGGACGGACAAACACACACACAATCCTCGGCGAGGCGAATCAACAAGGAAGGAAACACTTTTCTGACCTTGTGCCTGAATTCCCGGGCAACCTTCCGCTCCATGGCTACAGACAGACGCCAGGCGGCCGCCTACTGCTCCTCCTCGGCCCGGGGTCAGTCGGGCTCCCCGAGGCGACGTTTGGTCAAGTTAACGGAAGTATAGATTCTACTTCTTGTGATACCTTTCAGTATAAAAGCTAAACTACAAACCATGTCAATTTTTGTTGTGACAACACAGAAAAATATGCTTTAAAGACGCGATAGAGACTACATGTAACCATGCGAGCTGGATCACTCAATTCGTTACTGTTTGCGTGTTGCGAAGATCAACAGCATGGGACCATTAAGCTTTTATTTTGATTGTACGTACGACCAGACTTCTACAAGCATTTGACTAGCTTAATGAAAGCGTCAAAACCGTTGTGCAGCTGTCGTTTAAGCATGAATTATGTAAATAATGATATAATGAATGACAAGGACATTTCGAGAGTAAGGAGGTTAAAAAGAGTTCATGGAGATATTGTGTGTAAGTTGCTTGTGTTGTATTCTGATTCTTCGTTTGAATCTATCATCATTCGCCAAAGAAACACGTCTGTAAAGGTAGCAACATTTAAACAAATGGTACCTTCGCATGATTCAGGTCCACTTTCTCTACTGCATCCTCACCTGCTCCTCTAATATGCCAGCTGTTGGAGTTGTTTTGCGGCAGAGCCCCTAGGTGACGCCACAAAGCCCGATCGTGGACGGAAGCCACGAAGAAAACGTGAAGCCTATTCTTCCGGATTTTAAACAATTGTCAACAACGGCAGCCAAATTGAATTTAGAGTTCTCACACTGCATCTGGTAAGGAGGAGACTCTCCAATTTATCAAAACTATCAGTGATGGTACATAACATCGTCACAGTTTTGTAATTTGATCGCTGAATGTCAAACTAAGCTGACTAGCGAAAAATTGTAGCTCTTTTTACAAATGCTACATCACAGAAACGTGGTCGCGAATGTCTCAGTGATGTTGTAATGTAATCATACACGATAGCTTAAACTTTCATTTTTGAACGTCGAGGTGGTGGTTGAAAAGTGATAAAATATAGATTCTGTCGCCGAGAACCAGCTGTCAGTTTTTAAACGTCCCGCCCCTGTACGCGCTCAATGTGTAACAAAGGACGGCAGGCCGCGATGGACAGACTTAATGACGTTTCAATCCGCAAAATGTTCCATGTCTGTAGTGGGGAACAAAAGGTCACGGCGGTTTTGTAGCATTAACGCATGTATGGGCAAGTGTGTGTGTTTTCTTGGTTTTGCATGAAAAGTAATATCAAATATTTATACAGTATAAATGTGGAAAATAGAAAAACTGTCTACTGTTTATATTTCAGGTAGTTCGGTATGGGTTCTCCGGTCAAGGGTACAACGCCACACAGGTATGAGAACATGAATTATTGACTTTTAGACCCATCACTGTGGTTGGGCTCGCCCTCAATTTGTCTCTCAATTTGCAACTGTCCTGACAGACATTATTTCTATCACATCAGCGTAAATTTGTCTCAAAATCTGTAATTTTTTGACAGGGCTGGTAGTCGTACCCCTGGTAAAGACACAGACTCTCCTCTTCCTCCTATTCATGAGCGACTTTCATATCTACGTCCCTCCCGAGAACTGCTGGAGTTCTACAGGCAGAAAATAGCCCAATTTGATACAGAACATGAAGAAATGTTGAAGACACTGGAGAAGTACAAAGGCGTGACAGACAATCAGGTAAAATATCGCTAGGTAATGACTCTTTAGCTTGAATGTGGCTTCGTGATAATTAGATATCCTCATATACACCCCAGACTAAGATGCAGACGGACATGCGTGAGCGTGAATCTGAGATTACAGAGCTACAGAACGCTCTGAGTGACATGCAGGTCTTCCTTTTCCAAGAGAGGGAGCAGTCTTTGCGACTGTACGCAGAAAACGACAGGCTTAAGATCAGGTTGGCAACATGTTGATTTCTAGAGAGACATGCAGCATTACAGTCATACTTATTATGATCATGTTGACTGTGTCCAGAGAGCTTGAGGACAGGAAGAAAATCCACCAGCTTCTGGCTCTTGTTGGTCCAGACACTGGAGAGATAACGTATTTTCACAAGGAACCTCCACACAAGGTATATATGAGATCAGAGAAGACAGTATTTCTACTGGTACAGAAAGGTACTGATGTCATTTCTCTTAATGTCTAGTTTGATAAATGTATTTTCAAAGAAACTTCAAAATACGCTGATACTTGTAAGACTTAAAGGCTATAGAGAGAGTCTCCGCTTCTCTTTGTTGACTTTAATGGTGTAATTTCAGGTTATCATCCCCCAAAAGAGTGCTGAGACAGAGCTGGAGGAAAACCTCAATCTTAGACCAACAAGGACCAGACCTGTGACCAAGAAAGGTTTGGCAACTCGTTTCTAACCGATTCATGTCTTGCAAACTGACAATACCGAAATCCTGTTGGTCTAATTGTAAAAACTTGATTCACTTGTCTAGATGTTGTAATATTTTCCCTTCAATTTAATTCCACATGACTGATTAGAGAGTGCAAGACGAAAAAAATCTGCAGAGGAGCTGAATGATGAGGGTTCAGAAGCATACAAGAACGCCAACCAGACTTTGTTACTGCAGGTAAGGAGGAGACACGTAGGAATGGAACATCGCAAATCACATAGCAACCTGACATCAGCAGCTCGTCAGAATATTACTCCATTCATTATTGTGCCTTGCATCCAGGTGGAGGCGCTTCAGTCTCAACTGGAGCAACAAACCCGTCTGGCCAAAGATCAGGTAGAATCTCTCATGGAGGATAGACGGATCAAAGCTGAGGAGGCGCAGGCAAGACAGCAGAGAGATCAGGACAACTTTGATGCTATGAACGAAAAGTAGGCACACCTACATGATTTCTGAGGTCTAACATGGGCTGCAGATGTCTTTTATGGTCAGGGTAAACACCAGTTCATTTTAAACATGAAACCATGTGCGTGATATTTGACTGATGCATGAATTGCAATTTCAGGCTCCAGAAAGCCCAAAATCTACTCCACCAGAGCACCAGAGATTTCCTACAGCTGAAGTTTGAAAACCGGGGTCATGAGAAGAAATGGATGGGGGAGAAGGACAAGCTTCTGAGGGAGTTGGACATCTGCCATGAACGTCTGAAGAGGGCCCATATCTCCACCGCTGATCTGACACGACGCTGGCAACATGGCGGCACCCCCGGCTTTGGCGCCGGTGCTGGCAGTAGCGGGGGTGGAGGTGGAGGTGGTGGTGGTGGTGGTGGCTTCGGCGGCGGCGGCAGCAGTGGCAATGGCAATGGCGCCGGCGGCAGCAATGGCAATGGCGGCAAAGCCCAGGCCTTTTCCCAAGTACACCCTGACTCAATGCTGGCACGCAAAGAGGAGTTCAAGGTAAACATCAGTCACATGGAACACACACATTTTTACTCCTACATTACACTTTGGATGGTATATGCGGACATTTGCACCTTAACAGGCTTTGCAGGAGGAGCTGATACAAGCCAGCAGGCTGGCAGAGATGTACAGGGAGCAGTGCGTCAACCTGGAGACGGAGCTGGCCCGAGTCAGAGAGGAGGGGGACGTGGGCCGAGAAGTATTCAAGGTACTTTCATACACGATGGGCATCATTTGGGTTTACACAAAAAGCAAGAGGCATTAATCAGGAGAAACTGGTGCCACACATGCATAGTTCATAATAAAGGAAAAAAAATATGCTGCCAAACTTTGCTGATTTCCCCTAAGCATTCCATGGAACTGTGTGTGTCCAGGAGCGTTCGGACAAGATGGCCAAGCGTCTCCAGTTGATGACTCAGCGCTACGAGGCCTTGGAGAAGAGGAGAGTGATGGAGGCTGAGGGCTTCAAGGCGGACCTGAAAATACTGAGGCAGAAGCTCAGGGATCTGGAGAAACAGCTGGTGAAGGTACGGAGTGTTTCTCTTGTCCAGGTTCAGCTGTGATGTCGCCTCCCGTCTCGGGAAGCTGGATCTAATGGACATGCTTGAAATGTGTTGTAGGTCACACTTAATGTGGGACCGAACCAGGACCTAGCGGTTCTTCATGAGGTCCGGCAGACAAATGCCCGAACAAGGATGGCTCAGAATGAGTTGATCGCCCTCAAAGCAAAGATCTTCGGGCTGGAGAAGGAGTTGAGATGCACCTGAGGGCAGCAAGTTACATCATGTTTATCACAGCATCTCAATAGAATTACAAGTTTAGCACTGAATGAATGTTGGACTGTTATTGCAATGTGAGCAATACATAGTTTTGGCCTTATTGTTTCTTTTACTCTCATGTCATGTGTTTAGTTTTGAGAGGATGATGCACTTTTTTTTGAAGAGAGCAAGTGTAATTAATGTTGCCCTGGTTTGCAGTGATGATCACAAATCGTAGAATTTACAATCACAGTCAGAAAAAGAAAGTAGGCTTTTTTGGGTTTAGCGCCAAGTCACATTTTGCCTGCATTTTAAACTATATTTTATACCTATAGGAATATAGGAACTATATTTTATACCTATAGGAATAGAACACTGTTTTGAATAAATCATCGTAGAAATCATGATTGTGTTATTATTTGGAACACATTTGAAACCTCGTTGTCCCGGAGGATTTCTTTACCCGGAAGTCAAATCGAGCTTTATCATTGCGGCTCTGCGCATGCGTACAGTACCAAGCAGAGAAATGTTAACTGAATGAATCGCTACCGTGACTTTTAGACGCGGAATTAACGGTAGACAGCACTTGTTTACTATGACCCACGGCTGCTTTCTACAAAGTTATTAAGAAGTCAGGCAGCCCGCTTCCCGTCTTTCCTTTTTTTTCGCTGCTTTAAAATGCAAACAATTAGGGCTGTGAACGCTGTGTGGCGGCTGCTGGCGGCGAACAGCAGCGGAGCGGCGAGAAACTACAGCCAAGTAGGTAGCCAGTGGACAGACTCCACCTAATCAGCTGGCATTGTTTACTAGCTAGATGGGTAGCCAGACACGTTATTATATGGTTATGCATCTCACCGTGTCCCAGAGAAACATTTACAACACTGCACACATGGAACTGTGCTTGTTTTCAGCCATAACGTGACTCCGTGTGCGGCCCTGTCTGTCAAAAGTTACGACAAACACACATAATCAACTTAGTGCAAGATAATAAACTCCCAAGTGTGGATCACGAGTCTCGTTAGTTTGCACACTGTGTGTAGCGGCTCCTTGAAGAAGCTGTCACCCATTCTGCACGATGAAGTACGTCCCTCAATATGCTCGTTGCTCTCAGACACTTTAAAAAGTCAGAAATGGCTCATAAACAAGGACATGCCCTGCAAATTCGCTTTTTAGTGTGTTGTCAGGGATTCCTGCCACAATTCAGCGGATTACAGTATGTTGACAAATACTTCCACCATCTAGGCTATTACTGTCAAAGGAGTGACACGTAGTATGTCCAGATTTAATATTTAGGAATGAGGAATCAGGAATCTTGTATTGTCATTACAGCAATTGAATTGTGAAATGAAACTAAGGTGCTGCATCCCAGTGCAAGTAGTGCGAGGAGAAAAAAGAAGAAACAAGAGAGGATCTATATACAGAGGAAATATAAACACACAATATATAGAGTATAAATATCGGTATAAATAACGATATCAATAACAATATAGATAGTAGTAGCAGCGCTGATGGGATGGGAATGTTTTGAAGTTGACCAGAGTAAATGTAAATGCTTAACACTGACCGGAGTGTTAAGCATTTACTGTAAACTGTTCTGATCTAATACTGTTGAGGTGACTTATGGCAGCTGGGTAAAAGCTGTTCTTAAGTCTGGTAGTCCTAGATTTGATTGCCCTAAAACGCCTGCCTGAGGGCAGGCGTTCAAACAGTCCGTGAGCCAAGAGGAAGATTTAGTCGAGAAGTGTCACACATTCTCAAGTGAAAATCTGTAGGAGCAAATGATGAGCTAGATTGTCGGTGTGGACAGGTAGATGGCAAAGGACAGATGCTTTAATAATATATAAATATGACATCAATGTTCTCATTTGTAGGGCTTGGTGATAACATGGTGATTGATGACATCACTGTTGAGTATTTGAAGTGTAGTCAGACACTGTGGGAGGCAACACAGGATGCAACAATTATTCAACTATCGATGTTGTGATTTTGTCTGTACAACTCTATTTACAAAAGGAGGCATATAGTTTTTAGTGACAGTTTTAATCGGGGTTCCACAAGAAGTGTACCATCGATGTTGAAGAGGATGGGAGATGTAATGCAAACACGAGTTTGTCATTGTTGATCTGGCTCAATTTTTGTTGTAATGCTCTTTTCTCATGTATCTTTGTGTTCTTGTGCATTGGACATCAACTCATCAACAAAATAAAGGTGAAACTCCAATCCAACTCCTTTGGCCTACTGTTTGACATTGATGGAGTGCTGTTGCGGGGCAGGACCCCCATCCCTGCTGCTCAGAAAATCTTCAAGAAACTGGTGGATCGCAATGGCAGATACAAGGTACCAGTCGTGTTTGTCACCAATGCCGGGAACTGCATGAGGCAGGACAAAGCCCGACAGCTGGCGAGCCTGCTGGAGGTGGAGGTGAGCAGAATTGTCATGGGAAGTATGATGTATGTCAGTTTTGCCTCTGACTTCTCCCCTTGTGGCTTCTCTTCCTCCAGGTGTCCCCAGAACAGGTGATGCTCTCCCACAGTCCCTTGCGAATGTTCTCTGACCTCCACAAAATGTGTGTGCTGGCATCTGGGCAGGGTCCCATCGTGGAGATGGCTCACAAGTATCCAGCCTTGTCCCGTGTTGAGGCCCTCATGCCTGGCCTGTGGATGTTGACCCCTGCATTCTGTTTGCTCTCTGTGTTTTTACTCCTGCTGTTATCACTGGTTACTCTTTGTACCCCTCTATCCACTTACTGGCCACTCTGTTCACATTAGGCCCTCTTGTGCTTGAAACTAAGGCCTTTAGCATGCAAGGTCATTATTATTCAATCGCCACACTGGCATTCTCTGTGCAATATCCACCCAAATTATTTCTTGATTCTTACTCTGTCTGTGCAACCTTAACTTAACAAACCTCAGCCTGGGCTTTCGGGATGTAGTAACTGTAGACATGTTAAGAGAGGCATATCCTCTTCTCGATATTGTAGATCACGACAGAAGACCTACAGGAAATGTAAGTGTTTCTATTTACTACCAACACTTTTAAAAATGTTGATTTGTGAGTTAAGAAGACAGTAGCACTAATTGTCGATGTGTCTTGCAGATTCCGCTCACCAAAGGCCTGCGTCCCATCGAAGGTATGACCGCAGTACGACTACTGTTGCAGCAACAGCGCCGCAGCAATTAACTCCACATACTTTGTTTTCTCTTCCTCTCTCTCCGATTCTGCAGCTGTCATTTTGTTCGGTGAGCCAATTCGATGGGAGACCAATCTCCAGCTCATAATCGATGTTCTCCTAACCAGAGGGAATCCAGGAAGCCCCTGGAATCCAACTCAGTACCCTCACATCCCTGTCTTGGCTTGTAACATGGACCTCCTGTGGATGGCAGAGGCCAACAATCCCAGGTATGGTACCTGTGCCTGAAATATGGACAGGCTAGCGCACAATCCTGAGAGTGCCCTGCTGGCAATCAACACACACTCCTCCACCTAGGTTTGGCCACGGAATGTTCCTGGTGTGCTTGGAGAGCCTCTACAAGAAGATCACCGGCTATGATTTGAAGTACGAGGCTCTGATCGGTAAACCCAGCGTGGTGACCTACAACTACGCCGAGCTGCTGATCAGACAGCAGGCCGAGAGTCTTGGCTGGACCAAGACGGCGAGAAGGCTGTACGCCATAGGGTGAGTGAAGGACTTGTCCCTGGTGTCCTCACCTCGCTGTCTGGAAAGCGGTTGAATTAGCGATCCAGATGTCATTGCAAAAACATTTTGTCTCTCGTTTGCAGCGATAACCCCATGGCTGACATATACGGTGCCAACCTCTACAACCGCTACCTCCAGGCCTGCCGCCAAAGCAAGGCCCATGTGCAGGCTAAGGGCAGCGGGGGAGTGGAACTCAAAGCCGAAATGATCGACAGACCCCCCAAGATGACATCCACCGAGCTGGGAGGCGTTTTGGACACGTACGGCACGGACGACGATCTTCCCGAGGGCTGCAGCTCCATCCTGGTGTGCACTGGAGTGTACAGCCGAGAGGAGGAGGAGCTGCCTCAGGACTCCACGCAGACTGTCACCGAGCAACGCATCTTCCACGGCCACAGGGACTTCCGCTTCGACCCCACGCTCACGCAGCCGTCCTTTGTCGTGCACGATGTGAAGGAGGCTGTGGAGCGTGTATTTCAGATGGAGGGGTGGTCACTGGATTAGCACATGCAGCCTCTTCTGGGCCGGCAACCATCTTCAAATAAATGCCAACGTCCACGGACATCCTCACATTTTACTAAACCGTGCTATGCTGGCAGGATTTCTACATGATGTCTGCCATTATCATGAGAGACTGAGGCTGCTCTGGTCACACCTCCTGTGAGATGGTCCCACTTGGTGACGCAGACTCACAGGCTATTTTAAAACCAGCCATTGGAAACCTCCAGCCATGGCCCGACTGTTTACCGCGGTAGCCAACTCTGACTGTCTCGGGCCTGCCTTAACGTTAAATACACGATGCAGAGACTCAACCTAGGCAAAGTTACACTTAAATATCTGTTTTCACATCAATGTCGGGTATTTCTATTATGGACATGCGCTCGGTTCCTCAACTGGCGGTATGATATGCATTTGTTTTTACTGGTATTTGTTACATAGGCTTATGTATGACAAAGCCACTGACTGTCCCTCATTCTGGCTAATGATCAACACACGTCCAGGGGGAGGGAGACTTCATTCTTTGCACAATCTATCCACCATATGACCCCAGAGGTAAACAAGGCCTGCTGGCAGTCTGATTGCTGCCAAAACCAGTTATTGTAATATCCAGTAAATGCATGACCACTAATGCTGGTTAAACTTGCGATGAAATTGCACTTCACTAAATCATCCGTGTTGATTGAGCCTCTTTTAGAGTGATTTATGTTGAACGCATTATTAATTACACCATGTTTTTTTGCTGTAATCAGATTGATGGAGACCGAATCAGTTTCCACAGAAATGAAAGTACTGTAATTACTCAATAGCAGCCATCTATCCATCAAGTTTGTAAGAAATATTTCAGATTGTAGCCAAATATTTCCTTCATTGTGGTGTTTGTTATTTTAAATTCAGGGATGCATAAGCCATATTAATTGAGAAATCGACCTTTCTTTGAGGTGTGGTGTGGTTTGTAACAGACTATCTCAGATAGTCATTCGTCAGCTTTGAAATGAAAATTGATGAAGTCTTTTATAAGAATTAAATGATAAACCCTCATATGGAATTTGCCATTAAACATGAATACACCCTCGTAACAGAGCATGAGCATGTTTATTGTCTCCTTCTGCAAAGTCCCCCTCCTGTCTAGTAGTGAATGTTTACACACACACACAAACACACGCTGGTGCGGCTGGTGGACACAAGCTGCAGTCAGATTTGTCAAAGAAGTCTTAAAGGTTGTCTCAGCATCCACAGCCTTTATCTGAGTACGCATTACTCTGGATGGGGTGGGAGCTGTTGCCCAGCAAAAATGGAGGCGCCTCGTGAGAGGGGTCATCTGTGAGGGTCATGCCGTTGCGGGCGAGCAGCTCTCTGGCCATGAGAATGAACGCTGCCTCAATGTTCTGGGCCTCCTTGGCCGAGGTTTCCAGAGCAGCCAGGACGCCGTTGTTCTCTGCCAGCGTGCAGGCATCCTCGAACAACACCTGTCTCTGGGTGTGAAGGTCAGACTTGTTACCTGCAGAACACAAACAGACCTTTTAAGGATGGATTCACTTTGTTGCAGATCAGTTTCTGCATTTGACTGCAGTGGAACGTGATGTAAGCTCTTCTTCTGTTTGTGAACTTCTGTTTTGAATTGGAGATAAAAAACTTTCAAATTTTTTATTATTAAATTCTATTTAATTAAGATATATAT
>OMPJ01039502.1:0-31648 GCA_900312935.1 Carapus acus | reverse complement strand
TATATAAACGATGGTTTATTTTCTATAATAGAAGCAATTTAATATAATAATAAATATTTTTAAAAACTAGTATCAAATAAATATGGCGTCAAAATGATTCGGCTCTATACAAATCAAATTGACTTGACTTAATTGACTTGACTTGACTAATATGTAGGATTTACTGTGGAAAAAGTCATGATGGGAGGGTTGCCCAAAGCAGTGAAGTACAAGTGGTATTTCTTCAGAAATCTGCTCATGTAAAAGTAAACTGTCCGGTGCAGTAAACTACTCCTTACAGTACTCTTCTCGACAAGTCGCTCGAGTCAATGTAACGTTAAAAAATGTAACTCGTTTCTGTGCAACTCTGCTTTTCACATTTTCAATTTCAAAACACGTGTACAATAACTGTATTTGTGCTGTTCAATCATCCCAGTGATAGTGTTCAGTGGTGCAGTCGTGTTATCGTACCGCAGTGTTGCTTGTTACTACGTTACTCGCATCCCGCGGTGATCTGCAGGCAGGGCGGGGAGAGCAGGCAAAGGCGGGGAGAGCTGGGGCAGCAGCGGGAGGCAAAGGCGGGTAGAGGCGGAGGAGCGCCGCGTTCTCGCCGGAGCAACATGGACGTCCCCGTAGAGAGGCTCGCCCTGTTAGTGTCCGAATATGATTACCTGTTCGACACGACCCAAACGCTATATTACAATACCCAGCTTAGGGACGCTACTTGGGACGGGATCGGCAGATGCCTCGGCGTGCCTGGTAAGTTTCGCGCCAGGCCTCGTCTCGTTCTGCTAGCAGCTAAGCTAGCTTAGCGCCGAGGCGGGTTGTGCACAAAGATATATGGCACTGCGTTTTTACACTACGGGGCTTAGGGGGGGAAAGGTGCGAGCCTCCAAATCACGAACAGTTACAGGTGAGACGGTGCGAATAAGTAGGTGTGGGTCTGAAATTGTTGTCGTGTGCAGATGATCGCCACGCTCGGCGCTACTCGGTGAGAAGACCTCGTCAGCAAGAAGCGCCACGCGTTCTTAGCCCGTATCGTGCTCTATTGCAGGTGATATATGTAGAGCCAAATGGAGATATCTACGAGACCAATACAAAAAAGCAAAGACGGCGGAAGATAACAGGAGAAATGGGGCTGGGAGAGGTTCTAGGAGGACGTGGAAATATATGGAAGTCATGAGCTTTCTGGATTCCCACCTGCAGGAGAAACAAACCCTCCCTGCCAAGGGGGAAACTGAGCTGATAGGAGAAGTCCAGCTCCAGCAGATAACAGCTGCAGGAGACAGCGAGGTAAGGCACGGGACATCTCCTCCAAGCACACATTCACCAGGCTTACGTCACACCCAGACACTGGTCTGTCCGTCAGGTCTCCATCTACAGTGACCAGTCCAGAACCTTCAAACATTCACTATAGAATAGCGTCACTCACTGCTCATATCAACACACAAACATAAAGGTGTTTGAGCGACAGAGTGAATTTGGTAAAGCCATTATGGAAGATGTAAGATTACACCAATATGTCAGGTTGTGTGATAAAGTAATATTCCTGCAGTGACACAAGTGCTGTGGGGCTGGTAGTCATTGCGACAAGTATGAGGAAGAGGAAAACATCTGCCAGCGGTCATCATGAATTCTTTCTCCTCCGTTTCAACAGGATCACACAGATGAATCCCAAGAAGTGAGCTCCCCGTCCAGCCCCGCGACCTCCGACTGCACCCCCATCTCCACCATCATCACCGACGACAACACTCCAGTACCTGTCCACGTGGTGCCCACCTCCACCTCCCTGCCCGGGACCACGCCGATGCCCGTGATCGCCGCTGTGTACAGCGGGGTCGGGAAAAAACGAGAGGCGCCCACGCCAGCCCTCTCGCCCTATCAGGAGCGAGTCCTCCAGGCCATCTCTAATGAGCACGATGAGCACGAACACTTTTTGCTCAGTCTTGCTCCTGCGCTGAGAAGGCTCGACCCACACAAACAGTCGCTGGTGCGGCTGAAGTTTCAGCAAACTCTCTATGACACAGAGTTTGGAGAGTAAAGAGTCCTCATTTGGATATTAACCACCTTTTTTGGATTAATACGCAATTAAGCACAGATTTTGAAACAGCGGCGGAAAGTTATTTTTGTCTCTTATTTTTTTTGTTGCATTGTATACACCACCAAAATAAACAATGGGGCCAAAGAAGAAGCCTGTTCATGTTGGAGCGAAAAGGAAAGTTGTATGGAACACGATAGAGGTCAAAAAAGAAATAATAGCAAAATATGAAAATGGAACCACTGTATCAGAACTCAGTAGGATGTATGGAAAGTCGACATCTACTATCTGCACAATTCTGAGTAAGAAAGAGGCAATCAAAAAAGCTGATGTTGCCAAAGGTGTTAAAATCCTGACCAAGCAAAGAACCCAGACAATGGAAGAGGTAGAAAAGTTGCTTTTAATATGGTTAAATGAAAAACTACTAGCGGGTGACAGAGTTTCTGCGGCCATTACGTGTGCAAAAGCAAAGCAGTTACATGAAGATCTCATGAAAGACAGAGCCACAACAAGCACTGAGAGCGACTCCTTCAAGGCCAGTAGAGGCTGGTTCCAAAACTTCAAGATGAGAACTGGCTTACAGGGTGTGGTGAAGCACCGCGAGGCTACAAATCAAGAGGCAGCCGAAAAGTTTGTGGAGGAGTTTCGGCAGTTCATAGAGGCCGAGGGCTTCCTCCCGCAACAAGTCTTCAACTGCGACGAGACGGGTCTGTTTTGGAAGAAGTTGCCCGACGGGATGCACATCGGCAGGGAAGAAGAGCTGCTGCAGGGCCACAAGCCCACCAAGGACAGGCTGACCTTGCTGCTGTGTGGGAACGCAAGTGGAGACGTGAAACTGAAGCCCCTGCTGGTGTACCATTTGGAAAATCCTCAAGTTTTTCGGAAGAACAACGTCGTCAAGAGCGAGTTAAACATCCTGTGGCGGGCCAACAGAAAAGCGTGGGTCACCAGGCAGTTTTTCATGGAATGGCTTCGAGAGGTGTTTGCGCCCAGTGTGAGGACGTACCTCGTCCAAGCAGGTTTGCCCGTGAGGGCCCTCCTGGTGCTCGACGGTGCTCCTGCTCACCCTCCTGGCCTGGAGGGAGAACTTGTGGAGGAGTTGGACTTCATAACCCTCATGTTTCTGCCACCCAACACAACTCCTTTGATTCAGCCAATGGACCAACTGGTCATTTGTCATTTTAAGAAACTGTACACAAAGGCTCTGTTTCAGAAGTGTCTTGAGGTTACTTCTAACACACAGATAAGCCTCACAGACTTTTGGAGAAACCGTTTCAATATCCTCAACAGCATCAGTCTCATCAACAAAGCCTGGGAGGGAGTTTCTCCCAGAACCATGAACTTGGCCTGGAGGAAACTTTGGCAAGCAGCTGTTGTAGACACAAACTTAGGGGATGTCGAGGAGGAGGCAGAGGCTCTCACGGAGGATATTGTATCCCTTGGCAGGTTCATGGGCTTAGACATCAGCGACAATGACGTTCTGGAATTGGTGGAGGAACACAGCACCGAACTGACCACCGAGGAACTGCAGGAGCTCCACAGGGAGCAGCAACAGACGGCAGCACAAGAAGCCCCATCAGATGAAGGGAGAGAGGAGGTCCAGAGCTCGCTCATCAAGGAAATGTGCGGGAAATGGGCAGAGCTGCAAAGTTTTGTGGAAAAGTACCACCCGGACAAAGCTGTAGCAGACCGTGTCATCGACCTATTCAACCAGAACGCCATGTCTCATTTTAGAGAAATGCTGCAGCGCAGGCAAAACGGAACCACGCTTGAGTTCATTCTAAGTTCCACTGAAGAAAGTGAGGAAAATGGTTTAGTCCTTAAAAAGCTCAAAAAAGAGGAGAGTCCTGAGCACGGTTGGCCTTAATTTTCAACAACAGGCAACAACACTCCTACTGCTTTAACTCCATAAGCTACCCTTGATATCACACAAAGAAGTAGGCTACTCTCAGTAATATGCTTTGAAAGTTGAACAGGGCAACGTCAGAATAAATTAGCTGCGTTTAAGGGAAAAACTAGACTTTTTCTGTTTAAATTTCGATGATTGTTCGGAAGTTTTTCTGCCACAGACAGTGTTTGGGAACAGAGGTTTTTGTTTTTATCATTTTTACCGATTCATGATTGTCACCGTTATCAAATGTGGAGTGGTGTTTGACTGGAATTCCTTGTATTTCCTCATTTCTGAGGGTGAATGGAACAGTGTGGCCATACTGGAAATAATTGTTGTTGTATTTCCCTCAGAGATGTCAAACATCTCCTTGTCAATACAGTGACTTTTAGGTGCCTTCTCACATAAATTCACAACTAATGTCGTTCTAAAATGTGAATTGATGGGTGTTAAACCCCAGAGAAACTGTTCTCACTTCTGTTTGGGAGTTGGTTTGTGGCACGCACACCTCGAAAAATGACCTGGATCACTGGCAGTCCAGTTTTGAGTCCGTTAGTTGTTAAACAGTATCACTCCAAACGTTTCACTTATATGAGCACAAGCAACGAAAACTTCAACTTTTCAATTTAGATGTGCTTTCTTGAAAATCCGAAAGAAAGAATACAGACATGCAAGACAATGAATCGTTACAAACCACAGATTTGACAGTTTTATCAATATTTGTTACAAATGTGCGTGTAAAAACAGTTAAAAAATAAATAATACAAATCTTCTATTGATGACTTGTGTCTTTGTTGAATGTTTGGAGTTCATTTTCGCTGTGTCAGCTTGAAGTGGAGTTAGTCGGCTGCTGCTCGGGACTTGGACCTCTGGTGTGAAACTTCCAGGGCTGGAGAGGTCAGATAGCTGCCAAACTGGTCCCTCACTGCCAGAGCGTCATGGCTGCTCTCATTTCTGCAGAGTTTAGGCAGGTCTTGCATTCCAAAAGATGTTTCTCGAGGACCAGAATACGCCACTGTGTCGTCATCCCAGTGGAGGAAGTTGTGGAGCATGCAAGTGGCTTTCACGGCCTTCTCAGCTACTTCTGGAGAGAGGGCAAGCTTGTTCTTGAAGAGTCTCCAATTGGATAACAACATATCGAATGTGCGCTCCATTTCACCTCTAATGCGACGGAATCTTGAGTTGAACACTCGATTTTTCTCAGAAGTGCCCTCTGGATACAGCTGGAGAAGGTTTCTCTTCAACCTGAAAGCTTCATTACCCAGGAAGACGTGCGGCATGGGACCCAGATGTTCTGCTCCTGGGAGGGGACAGTCTTGCGGGAGGTCGAGGGTTTCTGGATAGAGGGAACGTTCAAACGAGGAAACTAAAGCGTCCCAGGCGCTGTTTGTCCCATGAGCCCCGATGTCCACCACCCGAAACCTGTGTCTTGCATCCACAACTGCCAGAATGTGGGTGAAGTTGAGAGTGCCGTGGGATCGAGGGGCCTTGGTGACCACGTGTTTTCCGTGGATGACCCCCACGCAGTTGGGGAAAGACCACGCAGACTGGAAGTCTGAGGCTATCCTCTTCCACTCTGCAGCGTTGGGCATGGACATGTACTGATCTCGGAGGCACTCCCAGATGGCCTCGTACACATTTTTGACTATGCTGTACACGGTACTGGTGCCCACTGTGTAAGTGATGGAGATGGAGCGCATGGACTCACCCGTCGCCAGGTACCTTCAATAAATACAAGAGGCTTTATGAATGGGTGAGAAGGGTTCACATCTCCAACACCCACCCTAAATCAAACAGTTTCTTTGCGGGCAGAACCATACGAGTGCAGTTCATCTATAAAAGCTGGAGCCGTGCTAGCGGTTACATTCTGCTGGACCGTGGTGCAGAGCAAACAACAACTTCTGACCTAATTTTCAAAGGTTGCGCCCCCATCACGTCTGATGTTGGTGTACTGGTGTATTGACTGGTGACGTGCGGATCCAATATAGAAAACAATATAGATTTGTTCCCATAACAAGTACTGATTCATTTGTTACAATAACAGTACTTCCACAACACTATTGTCTGGAAACTGTTTTTTTGTGTGAACTGGACGCTTGAGGCACTTGTGCTTCCACTAGTATTTCAAGTTAACCATAATAGTGCTACAACTTCATAAATAGAGGAATACTAAGGTGGGCCTCTCAAATTTGCACAAGGTCTTCATGCTGATCAGCATTTCATTGTCTCGATACAAAAACTACTCAGTTGATTGAACGTCTTCGATCTACCCACAATGCAAAATTCCCTCCAGCGTATTAGATGATAAACAATCAAATGTAGGGATCACAATCACAATTATGTGGCGCATTAAGCTTAAGCAGGGATCAGGAATCTTTCATCGTCATCACAGCAGTTAACATTGTGCAATGAAATTAAGTAAATTATCCAAGTTAATTAATAAAATAATCAATTATTAATAATGACTGACGTCATGACGCCCTGCCACAGTGGCTAATGCCGCGTTCCAGGCTACTCGTCACTCGTAATTGACCAGTTAAAAGTGGGCGGGGCAACAGCCAAACCTGTGAACTCACGACTGTCAACTCGGTTGTACTCAACTGTTCCAACTTCCGTGTTCGACGTCACGCAGTGTGTTTTTTTGTACTCAAAAATGACGGACCATTAGCAGACGGCGGTGCCTTCTCACCTCAGGCCGATACAGAGGCGCTCCTCCGGAGTGATGCTCCCCCTGTAGTTCACCGGCACCCTCCGGATCGCCGGGCCGACCGTGGTCAGCAGATGCGCGAACTGGCTCTTGCTGAGCGTGAAGAAATGTCTGAAGCCCGCGTCCTCCAGGCGGAGCTCCGGGACCACCCCGCCGAGCGTCCCCAGCGGGGGCTCTCCGCGCACGACCGCGCCCGCGCACGGCCGTTTCGGAGCCGGGGCGTCGGTGGTCTCTTCATCCCATGTGCCGTCAAACTCTGCAGCCAGGGCGAGGGCGAGACGCCGCCTGCGCCCCGCCATGAGCCACTCGCCCGGGCGCTCACTGACAGGAGAGGCGGTGGGCGGAGGTACCGCGTGTGTAGGTTCTCAACCCGTGGTAGGCGGCCACGTTGTGGCACGCCCACCAACTGAGGAAATATTAATCAACAGTGACAGAAATCTTGACGTTCTGTCACTATTGATTTTATTTTCAAATAGAAGTGTTTTTTCTTAGACATTGCTTTTATGATTTGAAATAACCTCTGGTGTAGTTGAAACTCAAGTGACAGAATTTCACCACGAACAGGTTTGTAGGAAAAAACAATAACGATCATAATGATAACAACAACAACAACAATAACAATAATAATAATAATTATTATTATTATCATTATTGTTATTATTATTGTTGTTATTATTATTATTATTATTATTATTATTATTATTATTATTAATAATAATAATAATAATAATAATAATAATAATGACAATCATAATCATAATATAGATTTACATAACACCTGTCACGGCACCCAAGGACACTTAACAGTAACAAAAAAAAAAAACCATTACAAAACAAAGCAGGGTGACACATTTAGCAGGCAAATGCTATATAGACAGTTAAATCTATCTATCTATACATAATGTACATATGTACATATGTACACACACACACATATATACACATATTTATATGTGTGTGTGTAGATAGCTAGATAGCTAGATAGATAAAGTAAATGGTGATCAAGGTGTAGCCTATATTACCCAATTTATCTATTTCCCTATCTTTTCCTTTAGTGACCTAATTTCCCGGTGGTATGAGTAAAGTATTTCTGATTCAGGCCCACTCACTTACCGATAAGTACCAGCACCACGCTGGCAGCACCAAACTGCTCTACTTCCCTGATCCAGTGTGGGATGGAGTCAAATGTTGACTTCCGCGTGATGTCGTAGGCCACCATGGCCCCGTGGGCGCTGCGGTAGTAACTCTGAGTGATGGTGCGGAAACGCTCCTGTCCTGCTGTGTCCCACACCTGCATCTGCAAAAATGCATTTAGCATTGGTCACCCAAGCAAGGACTGTCAGTTGTTTGAACAAGATGTGAAATGTCTTATTTCAATGTATGTTTGTTGAGTTATTCCTTTGTTTTGGAGCCTGTGTGAGCATAATATTTGGATTGGTGCAGCTGCACAGCAGACACTTAAACACACCCTGAAAGCTAACAGCGTGCTGACGACACCTTTGGCACACACAACTCAGTCACTTTATCTCTCAGCTTAGAAATGGGAAATTTGAAGTTGGCAAAGGGGTCTTTGCTGTGAAGCCATTTTCCTGAGATACTGTGTGTCAGTGCAAATGCAAATTTTACCTTCACTCTCCTGCCATCAATGTCCAGGGTCCTGACAGTGAAGTCCACTCCAATGGTGTTCTGTTGCTTCTCTATGAAAATGCCGGACTTGAAGCTCTGGACCACACAAGTCTTTCCCACGTCTGAGTCCCCAACAAGGATGATTTTGAAAAGAAAGTCAAAGGAATCGTCCTGGTCCAGGCGGGCAGACTGCATGGTGAGGGAAACAAAAAACACAGGGACACACTGACACTCAACAAGTGGCTCCAGGATCCGTGTGCGTGCCCCTATCCTCCAGAACCTGTTTTATCTGATTTATGTGGACTGGTCCTGTTGACACAAACAATAATCTTATCCTTTTCATGAAAAAAGATGGACGGGTAACAACGTCTTTAAATCGAGTCCTCTGCAACCACCTCGGTACGTTTGCTCAGAATTATTCAGGCGCGGAATGTTTAAGACAATTTGAAAACGAGCAATCTGGAATAAACAGGATCCCCCAGGCTTTGATAAGACATTTAATAACCTTTGGAATGCTTTCCAAGAACCTCCAAGAGCTGCTCCCCTGTGACAATGGGCTCTCCCAGCAGGATCCAAAATAATCCTCGTATGATTTCAAAACATGGTCTTGCAATCCTCAGCAAATGTCAGTGTGTCAAATTCCTCTGCTCCTGCAAAGTCTGCGTGCTGACTTCCAAAGTCTGCGTCTTCACTGCATCCCGGCGCTCCGCTATCAGCCACATTCCTCCGTCCCCTAACGAGTGTGTCCTGCCCTTTAGACCGCCACACGTCTGCCCTCTACCTCTCCCCGTCACTCTCACGCCGCTCCATTCCAACACGCTCCTTACCTGCCTGGGTAGGCGTGATTTCCAACCGCTGGCCCACCTACACCACTGCATCCTGGGAGATGGTGTTTCCTCGCAGACTTTACCGGCAGGTGTGCAGCAGCATTGGTGTGCAACTGCGTGAAAAACAAAAGAAAGGTTTGTTTTGTGAGAACGAATTGAGATTGCAAAGTCAGAGAGGCTGTGTGGTGTGGACTGATGGAGCCGGGCATCAGGAGGTCGACTTAAGACAATGAACGCACACACAATCCCTCTGACAAACAGAAGCCCTGAGCAAACGGCCAGAGTGGCCGGGACAGAATGTAAACACGTCGCTCTCTTGTCTTGACAGCTGTCCTTTGGACTCCAGATTTACTCCAAAATCCTCTCGGTAATCAGTCCTGGGCCCTGGCTGGCTGGCAGCCAGCACCCCCTCCAGCTGACTGTCAACGACAACATTCCACAACCAGACAAGGGAGAAAGAAACGCAGGCAAACCAAAGGCAGAGCGGACTTAACAAAACAGCAAATGTTGGCAAGAACCCACCAGTAAGAGAGAATTGAAGTTGGCTTTACCTCAGCATTGACACATTGACATCACAGGGAGGTGACAAGTTGGACTGAGAACACTGTACACACTCTTGTCAGTCCCTCTCGCTCCACCCACTCACTTGTCTCTGTCGTCATCTCAGCCCACAGCGGAACAAGGCACAGCTGGACACAGAACAGTGTGGAGTGTGGGGGGTATTTCTCCAGGCCTGCTCTTATCTCTGGCCTTCACCAACCACCTTCTCCTTTATGTGTGTGTGTGTGTGCTGCCTGTGTGATTGTACTGTTTGACAACATACTGACAGAACAAAGAACCACAAGAACAATAAATGTTAAAGGAAAAGTTCATTTATCCTCAACTTACTCGGATCTAAAATATGGCGCGATGAAAGGTTTTTTTTTTTTGCCATCTTAACACGTACACCTTTGTTTTTTATGGAAATTATTCAATAAAAGTTAATCTTCAGGGGGCACCACCTGTTTTTGACCTGAGGTGTTGTGTTCACAGGGGGCTGCGATCAGCAAATCCTTACTTGAAACCAAAGAAAAGCTTTTGTTTACTCCAAAGCCAGGGAGGCACTCACGTGTCAAAGTAAGTGTGAACACGGTGCGAGTGCTGAAGAGCACAAACTGAAGCACATCCAGGACACACGACAGTGCAAATATAGCAGGAATGCCCAGATTTAAATCAGTAATGTCCCGTTTTGACTGTAAAACAATTCATACTAACGAATATGTGATCAATCCTTAAGCCTGAGAAGCAACTCCACGACCACATCTCACAGTAAAGCCACATTTAGTGATTGCAGCACATCGATAAAGGTCAAAAAAGAGCTGTGAGCGGCGGTGAGGAAGCTCTGCAGGTAAGAGGTCGAGGTTGCGTTTCATCTCCTCTGCGCGTGGTGAGCCGCACTCGCAGACTTTCTGTATCTCAAAGCGGAGTCGGCGCTCTGTTGGCGTTTTTGCTGCGTGTGCTGCTTCCCGCCATGGTGTCTCCTCTCCAACGACTGAGGGGGAGGAGCGTGCACAGGCTTCCATGGGATTGGGTTACAGAAGACAGGGGACGGGTAGGACTTGTCATAGGGACCTGGGGGACGGGAATGTTCAGATAAAATGTTAGCTATGTAATTAGCTGCTCCATAACACCAAGAAAGAGCAGCAATGCTTATGTAGGGAGAAATGAATGGCAGAGTGTAACATGATCTTACTTTTTGGGCTGCACTGTGGCTGTGGAGCAGTTTTCTCTTTTTCGTTGGTTTTCGACAGCCATTCCTTAAATTTCTCCTCTGCGACTCTGCGCCGCTCCCTCTCCAGCTCCATCTTCTGCCGAGCATCCTCCTACAAACAAAACACCCTCTCTGAACTTTGGCGGCACATTTCTCACTGACACTTCAACTTGACCTCTGTCGTCCAAAACAAATCCACTCTCCCATTACCTTCTCCTTCTCCTCTCGCTCTACTTTCTCCTCGTTCTTCTTCTGCAGCCAGGCTTTGTACTTTTGCTTGGCCTTCTGCTGAGTGTCTTTCTGTTGGATTTGCAGCTTACTCAGCTCCTCCTGTTCTTTGCTCATTTTTTCCAGCTGTTCTTGCTTCTCCTGTGTAGTTTGAGATTTTAGGGGAAATACAGTTGATATTCCTGCTATATATACAAAGAAGATGTAGCGGACAACTGCACGCACTTGCTCTCTCTTCATCTGTAGCCATTGCTGTATCTTCTCCTCGGCTAAAATCCTCCGGTGCGCCTGCTCCCTTTCCCGCTGTAATTTTTTCTCCTTCAGCCGCCGAATCTATTTCACAAAATAAGAATTCATGCCTGACTGACAGAGCCAGTAAACATCAAAAATGACAAGTTTGCTCAAACTGCCTTGAGCTGAGAAATCACAGCTTGCCTCTTCTGCTTTCTTTTCCAGTCTGCGATGCTCCTCCTTGGCTTTGTTGACCAGCCACAATTCCCACGCAGTGAGAGTTGGAGTTGGTGGAGACTGCTCATCCACGTTCATGTCTGAGGGTGTTTTTGGCAGCTCACAACTGAAACAAAACCCAAAAACACACTTCCATTTATGAACGGCTTGACTTTTTGCAGGCGCCATAGTATTTTATCATCATGCACCGAGTGCTAACTTTGCCCACTTATACCAGTCTATACTTATACCAAGTACAATCAGTTTCCATTTGAACGTTTTATTTCACAATTCTGATTACTGTTACATTTCTTAATGTGACTAATACAACTCTTGAATCTTGTAAAGGCGAGATTACCTCTCCGACATCTCACTGACTCTTGAGTTGTTCCCGGGTGAAGTTTGATCAAAGCTTTGGCCCGGGCACCCGGAGTATTCCCTCTCGCTGTCAGAGCAGTCGTCGTAGATGGGTGAAAGCAGAGAAAAAGTGTCCTCGTCCTCGGGTAAGACGCCGTTGTCCATCATGCCTCGGCTGGCCGCCACCGTCGTGGGGGAGCCGCTGCTGGACTTCAGCGGGGTAGAGGTAAATCCTTCGGGGCAGGTGGACATCCTGATCGCGGACATAACGCGTCGGACTCTGGTTCCAGACACATGAAATTCACATTTATAACTTGACCTATATCACAGGATAGATTATTAAATGACGCCAAGGATCTATTGACGTCGATAGATATATCAGAATGCGGAGTGAAATGGTGCAGACTGGATGGTGCAACGCTGGTTTAACAATCCCCGAGCTTTAAATATAGCATCACTTTTATTCTCCGCGTATCTTGTCGAAGTTTGTGTGAGAAATCGGTGTTTTTGCCATCTACACTAGATGGCAGTGCTAGCGATGTTAGCACTGTTACCATGTTAGCACTGCAGCAAACGCTATCGCTTCTATCGCAAAATGTCTCTAGCGAATTACTTAGCTGAAGAGAGTAGAGCTTGAAATATGCATTTATTCAATCGTGACTATATGCAATTACTGTAAGGTAGTTTTGAGAGTTTAAATGAACGGTAAAGTGTGCTTCACCCACCAGTGTCAGAGTGTCCGACCGTGCTGGAGTGAAAACAACTTTATTTTCCCAGGATGCAACGCGGGACGCAGCGTGTGTTGCCGTGGCGACCGATGACGCCACCTCACTGCACGCTCGACCGTTAGCTTGAGCTGTAGGACATGTTGACAAAGTTTGTTTATTTCCCCAATTAATCGAAATCTAATTAATTAAATCATTAAATATAATTTTCCAAATGCATATTACGTGGTCAATGTTTATTTGGTCGTGTTCCGACTTTGACAGATGGGTTTCCCATGTCTAGGTGAGTCAACTGGTCTGACCTGGGAGTGAAAAATAACATTGGAACTGAAAGTCATGTGGCAGATCCCCTCAAAGTCTGTGTCTGACATGAAAACATGGAATAATTGACTCAATGCCGCACAGTATACTGTGATACATCAAGTCTGGGTATTCGACAGTGAGTCACGTTCTGGTTACTGGAATGGCCTTGTTGGTACCTAACTGAGAACCGGTTGTGGTTAGCCTGTATTTGCACCCAGCCTCACTCACTCTTTAACATTAGCGGTCTAATTAGCAGCAGGGACGCCAAAATGATCTCACAAACGGAGGAGCTGTCTTCACGCCAAGCCGTGACATTTTAGGAGTGTTTGTAACAATATGTGACATCTGATGAAGTGGCTGTTGTCTGATGTCTTTTGTTTAGTCATACTAAGCAAATACACGTTACATTACGCAAATATTCATGTTTTTTGCATTGTGCAGTTATAAAATCTATGAGTGCGATGGATTATAAGGCATGTGTTTTTTTCAGCAAACTGCAGCCAGTATTCCATCATAGATTAATTTATCAATTGTTATTGAGTAAACACAATTGCTAACCTCGTGACTATAGTTGTAGGAATAACTTTGGAGTGCCCTCAATAAGTTTAGTGTGACGTGGTATGACGTTGCAGATAATGTGCCAGTTCCCTGTAAGATGCCTGCTCAGGTCTGACTTGTGGGCTGATTGGCCGTCGGCACGTGCAGAATGCCAAAAGGTGTGTCAGAGGCTGCAGGGGAAGGGCTCCTACACGGTCATCTGCCGCCTGGATCCCAGACGGGCAGCAATCCCCCATCGGAGCCGCGGCCTCTCCTCACAGCCGGCGGCGAAGAGCTGGGCTCTGGGCTCTCTGGCCTGGAGTTATGGTGACCGCGGACGTTCAGAGCCGACCTGAGGGTAGAGGACAACGTCGCCGGCTCTCCCAGGCTCCTTTCCCCGAGAACGGAGCGCAGAGAAGATCAGGGAAGAAGCTTCAAGTCATCATTTGTGTCCTGCTGGTGGAGCTGTTGGAAAGATTTACTTTCTTCGGGATTGTGTGTAACATGATTCTCTTCTGCACCGTGAAGTTGGGATACAACAACTACCTGGCAGCCACCATTAATCTGTGCTTCATCGGAGCCAGCACCCTCACCCCTGTGCTGGTGGGCTGGTTTGCAGAAACCTGCCTAGGACGGAACAAGGTGCTCTCCATGTGCGCCTTCCTTCATTTCTTTGGTAAGAAGTTTGTCTACTCGATGGGAATGTGGAATTTTTGTCGAATTGCTCCCCAACGGGCTCCAAGCCTGCAGGGTCCCTCACGATGACCTTCAGCTACATATCATTCTGCGTTGCAGGCACGGCCATGTTGCCCGTGGTGGCGTTCCCGTTTGAGGATTTTTACCTCGACACTCACCATATGACCCACCAGCTGGAACCGCGGGAGCAGCAGATCCTGTTCTACACGGGCCTCCTGGCCGCGGCGCTGGGCATCGGGGGCATCCGCGCCATCTTGTGTCCTATGGGGGCCTATAGCCTGCAGGGCTACAACCAGCACCAGCTCCTCTCCTTCTTCAACTGGTGGGTGTGGCATTATGACTGTGGAAGTATTTCTTTGGAAGTCGAAGCTAAATTCTTGTACTGTATTTTGTCGTACTGCACTCAGGTTCTACTGGTTGGTGAACTTAAACTCCACCGTAGTCTTTCTGGGGATCGCTTACATCCAGCAGTCGGTGGCTAAAAATCTTGGTTTCCTCATCCCCTTCATGTCGGTGCTGCTCACCCTCATCGCCATACACATGGTGCGCAACAAGCTGACCTACAAACCCAAGAAAGGTAACCACACGTCCGGACGTTCTCAGGAGGCCCCTGCGGGTTTCATCCACTGTTGCTAAGTACTCTGCGCCCCTTCTTCTCCTGCCTGCCACGAGCAGGTGGTTCCTTACTGACCACACTGGGAGTTTTCCTCAACTCCCTCAAAATGTGCTGCCTCCACTATCGCCACCTGAGCGGGGACGTGCCGTCCTGGCTGGACCGCGCCAAGGAGAACAACGGGGGGCGGTACAGCGAGACGCACGTGGAGAACGTCAAAGTTCTGGCCAGGCTCTTCCCCCTCTACGGCCTCCAGCTGCTGTACAGAGCCTGCGTCACCCAGATTCCCTCAGGATACTACATCCAGGCCATGAACTCAAACCTGCACATGGGGGACTTCCTGCTACCCATCGGCGCCATGAACGTGATCAGCATCCTTCCCCTGCTGCTCCTCGCCCCCATGATGGAGCTGGTGACCACCTGCTATCTGTCCATGGAGAAACCCCCGCTGGCACCTGTCAGAGTCATCAGTGAGTGAGAGAGAGAGACACACACACACACACACACGCCCCAGTGTGTTCCCTCAGAGTCTAAATGTCTGCTCCTCTGTCCTCCTCGTTCTTCTCCTCCCCCATGGGATTATTTTCTCCTAACTCCAGTCCCCCCCTTTCTTCCCTTTCCACCCCCCCCGCCTACCCCCCCGCAGCCCTGGGCCACGCCTGTGCGGCCCTGTCGGTGCTGGTGGCCGGTCTGTCGGAGCTGCAGAGGCGGACGTACCCGCTGGTGGAGCAGACCCTCTCCGGGAAGGTCCTGCAGGTGTCGGCCATGCCGTGCTTCCAGCTGGCCCTGCAGTACATCCTGCTGGGCGTGGCCGAGGCCCTCGTCACCCCGGCCTGTGAGTAAGCCAGGTGTGACTATTACTGGCCCCTAGGTGGCGCTACTTTCAAGTCACTGCGTCCGTGAGCTCTGGGCCTTGATGCAGAGCCTCCTCCTGGACACACAGCTCTGATTTCTGTCCTCCAGGCTCCCTGATTTCCTTCCAGCTGACACCGAGCCACATCAGAGGGATCTCCCTGCACTTCCTCACTCTGTCCTATGGATGGGGCTGTTTTGTGGGAGCCTTCATCATCCAAGTGGTGTATTTTCTTTCTGGAGGTATACAAAAATTGAATTGTGTGATTGAAGAGCTCAGATGAACTCATCAACAATGTTAATGGAGATGAACACAGTCTTCGTCACCCCATTATGTCGTGTGTGGGGCATAAGAGCGTGAGATGATGTGTATGGATGGATTGTGTATTCATGAGTGTGTGTATGGTGGCATGTGTGCATGTGTGTATTTATAGGTGTGTGTATGGTGGCATGTGTGTGTATTATACCTTTTAGAATGGCACTTTAGCATGGATAGCACCGTACAACGTTGTTGCACTAGTTCAGGGTTCGGCAACCAGCGGCTCTTGAGCCGCAAATGGCTCCTTAGCGCCGTCCTAGTGGTGACCTGCAGTATTTTCAAAAATTTATAAAAACGGAAAACAATGAGGGGAAAAATATAATTTTTTGTGTTGTAATATGGTTTTTCTGGGAGGACAATTATAACACAAATATACTGTAAAAATTGTTGAATAAATGTTAAATTCATTAATAAGGCTTATATAAGGCTTTTAATTTTTTTGCAGCTCCAGACAGATGACTTTTTTGCTTCTTTGGTCTGATATGGCTCTTTCAACATTGAAGGTTGTCGATCCCTGCACAAGTTGGATTGAAAATAAAATACATTCTCTTCTATTCTATTCTATACTAGGTAACTTCTACCCCAACGTGCTGCACGAGGGGAACATGGAGAGGTTCTTCTTCCTCCTGGCGTCTCTGATGGCGGTGAACACGCTTGTGTTCTGGAGTGTGTCGCACAGGTATAGAGGACACTCGCACGCTCTGGGTTCCATCTGTGAGGCGTTCAAGGTTCTGTCTGTGCTCCGCCGCAGGTACGTGGACCTGAGCGTGCAGGGGAAGGCCCTGCCCGTCAGCGTGCTGAGCGAGAAGCTGCTGCGCTACAAAGCCTGCCTGCGATTCTACGACACGGTGGAGCGCTCGGGCAACACCGCCTCCATCGACTCGCTCTCATAAAGGACTCACACTGGGACTCACACTGGGACTCACACTGGGACTCAACCGCGATGGCGCTGGCGCCACCTGTGATGAAGGAAACCTCAGGTTCCAGGTTTCTGTAGGGTGGGGTTTACAGGATTTTGTGGTTTTTATGTACTTTTTGTGTAAAATTGTGATCAACACTGAGCCATTAAAGAAACGTAGAAAGATATTTGCATTTTGTGGTCTTTTATTTCAGTCTACATTCAGCTGAGCCACAGAGAACATGGGAGCGACGTCTACAAGCTCAAAAAATGCTGAAGACAAGACAATATTCATTTACAACATCGAGCAATTCTCTGTATCGAGCAATTCTCTGCATTGGAATCAAATAACCACAATTCATTTGATACCTCAATTGTATCAAATAACAGTAATAAGTGCAATACTAGAATAACCACAATAAGAACACTCTGGTCAGTCCTGCCCACTCCATCATCGCCTCTTCTTTTTATACTGCTGCTTCTATTTAGGAATCGTGAATCAAGAATCAGGAATCTTTTATTGTCGATACAATAGCAATTGTATTGTGCAATGAAATTAAGGTGCTGAGTTCTGTCTATTTAAAATATACTGTATATACTGTTGGTATATATTTCTGCTGTATACAGATTTTTCTTTTTTTCTTCCTTTTTTATACTTCATGCACTGGAACTCTACACCTTGATTTCATAACATTGTGTTGACAATAATCCCAAACTTTTATATCCTTTAGAAGCAAGTGCAATGTAAAGCAGCTTCAAACAATGTAAAGCAGCTACAAACATAAAATAATTGAGCAAACTAAGGTGCAAACTAACATGTTCACGTGGACACTTTGTATCTTTGTTGTGGAAACAACACAAACCCATGAAGAGCAACTTTCTGAATCATGGCGGACTCATTGTCTCCTGATCTAAATTCAAGTCTACAGCTGTGAAGTTTTGATCATGTCCTGAAAAAGCAGACAGGTGTGCAACAAGGCTAAAATCTGCGAGTATAATTTTGGATATGCAGGACAATTCCTGGGCCGTCTGAGCTCAGCTGTGCTCCTCAGGTGCTACACTTGGGGCCCCTAAAGGCCGACTGTGGCCCTGCAGAGACGATGCAGACGGAGGATCCTCTGCACACCATGAACCCGGCGTACACAGGCTGGGTGAAGGTGGTCTGGACCTTGTGGAGGAGAACCTGGCCACCTGTCGCGGGCATGCTGTAGAAGGACAGCGCCCCCGCGGCCTGGTTCAGGTACACACCCACCGTGGAGCAGCAGCTGACGCGTATGTTGGTTTTGACACCGTTGTGCCAGAAGGCGCAACCGGCACTGGACAAGGAGAGACACCAGGAACCGTCGCTGTACCCGAACGCTGACTCCTCCCGGCCGGCGCCTTTACAGCTCACGGCCACCTCCACCCTCGGCCCCGCCCACTGCACCTCCCAGTAACACACCCCGGTCAGAGGCTCCGTGCACAGCACCTGCTCGAAGTCCACGAAGCGGTCGGGGTGAGGCGGATACGCCACCCTTTTTTTCACCCAGGTCACCTTCTTGTTGCCCTCGCTGAGCGAGAGGTTCTCGAACGCTGTGCAAGGATCCAAAAGCAGCTGGCAGGAGTCTGAGAGGAGGAACAGGAGAATGTCAGCACCTCGGGAGAGGTTCCACCACACGTCCTATGTCTAAGCAGCAACTCACACATGGAGAACTCTGCCCGCGTTCTCGGCTCCAGGTCCATGACTGAGAAGACAAAGACGTGGGAGACATTCAGCGATGCTCAGCCATCCGGGACACGCTGAGATGTGTTGTCTCCTCACCTGTCTTGGATATTTTTGAGATGGTGGTGGAGAAGTTCTGCAGCTTCTCCCTCAGGTCACTGAAGGCCTTGGTCACAAACTGGAAGGGTGTGAGGAAGTGGATGGTGGCATAAGGAGCCACCTCAGGTTCTCCATAGTCTCTCACCGCCTGGCATTGCTGGGAAACACCAGGTTAGCATGGCGGCCATGTAACCTGTGTTTGTGTGTGTGTGTATACCTGCAGAAAGTAGACGTGATTGTCGGTCTGTGAGAGCTGCTCCAGGCTGCACTCCATCCTCCTCAGCTCTGATATCTCCTTCTCCAGGCGTCCCACCAGGGCCTGAGCGCGGCCCAGTGCTGCTCTCTCCTGAACGTCCATCAGCTCGGACACAGCACGCCGCCGTTGTTCGGCCGTCGCTACAATTTGCGCAAACGCGCTCTCGCTTTCGTCCCTCGCTGCCCCGGCAGAGCTCTGACGGCAGAGATGGACAGAGAGGTCGCAGGAGGACGGGACCGCGATGGAGACGGGCGGCTGCGAGACAGACTTTGAAACTCACCTTCAGCATTTTCATGGTCTTCCTAAGATCCTTCTGCTGCTTCTGTTTTTGCTTGATGGCCTCCTGGTAGCTCTTGTGCTTCTTGGCAACTTCTTCCTGAAAATCAATGATAGATATCACACATGTGTGCGAAGTTCCCTGTATTTTTATGCATATTTACCGCCTCCATACTGCAGGTCCTTCTAAGAAGGTACAACTATGAGCCACAGGTTTGTATTCCTCACTGTAAATATCTCTCACCTGTCGTTCTTTCCTCTCTGCTGCCGCCGACACCGTGTCGTGACCCTTGTGCTCGTCCATCACACACAGCAGACACACACACTGCCCGTCCGTGCGACAGAAGACCTCCAGCACTTTGCGGTGCTTGAGGCAGATCATCTCCTCCACTGAGGCCGAGACGTCCACCAGCTCGTGGCTCTTGAAGGCAGCG
This sequence comes from Carapus acus, assembly GCA_900312935.1. Lineage (NCBI taxonomy): Eukaryota > Metazoa > Chordata > Actinopteri > Ophidiiformes > Carapidae > Carapus > Carapus acus. The sequence continues at coordinate 12,091 of OMPJ01039502.1, read as the reverse complement.
GAGTCGTGGTGCGGCTGCAGGTGAGTGGAGCAGTAGGAGGCCAAACACACCAGGCAAAACCTGACGGCTTTCAGCTTGGTCCCGCTGCAGACGTCACACGCCACATCTCCAGCCTCCACCTTCTCAGGAGGCCCGGCTGGAGGTGGGGGCCCCAGGCTCTGGATGAGCTCGGCCAGCATGATGTTCTTGGAGAGGGCCGGCCTGCTGCTGAGGGGCTGCCTGCACTGGGGGCACTGGAACAGGCCGCTCTGGCTCTGCAGGTCCAAGCAGGCGTGGATGCAGTCCATGCAGAAGTTGTGCCCACACTGGAGGGTGGCAGGATCCTTCAGTACCTCCAAACATATCGGACAGTTCAGATCTGGAGCCTGTGCAGAGAGTGCATGCGCCATCTTAACAGTGACTCTTCCTTTGAAAGTGAAAGTGAAAACAAGCCTTCTTATCTGTTGCTGCGCATAGGTCACAGTGGAAAGTGTGTTTAGTTTAACTGTTAATGGGTGTCATGGTGAGGGCTCAGAATACAACAACTAATGTGTGACGATCCTTCGGCAACATTTCATCAGAATATCCTCACAGTTCAACCAAAGCCAGCTAATCAAGTTTCTGTTAAGAGTCGAGCAAATATGTTTTTCAAAGAGATTTATTCAATCTCTTTGTGCCAGCGAGGCCTCTACGCAGCTCAGCCTGAGAGTGCCTCACCCTTGTTTGCTACTTGTGTCGTTTCACTTCAGCTATATCGTAGCGGCCCTCTAAGCTGTGGCCATGCGGACTTGGGTGCCATCTGCTGGCAAAACTGCGGTACTGCTATAAAAACCGGAAAACTATGTAGTCAAAAATGTGGCATTTAGCATCAAACCGATTCTTTTTTTTTCATTATCATTATTATCATTTCGCAGTTTTTATGATGCGTCTGTAGGTGTGAGCTACGTTCTCCTTCATCCTGGTGTAGATCAACCTACTCTATTCCAAAACTCAGGGGTCAAATATCAAAAATCACGCGTGATTTCAGTCGCCCACGAGATTCGCGTGGTTTCCATGGAGACGAGCGGAGCCTCTAGCGAGAAGTAGCCCCGCTTTGTGTTCCTCCCCTTTTCACCCATGTTCGTGTTTATTTCACAGCCAGTTTCGCCATGGACATGCCGGATACAGTCAGGAGACGTTTGGACGGCTTCACGAGGAACGTTTTGTTTGACCCCAAACGAACCTCGCAGCCATTAAAAGAACAAGACGCCTTTCTGTCTCCAGGTAAAGTGAAAGCGCAGCTAGCGCGTTAGCAGCGACAACACGAGAGACCTCCAAATGTGAAAGAATCAGTCGGACTCCTGCTGACCTCAGACTTTTACCGTCTCCGTCTAGGCAGCCGGGTTCTGTCCAGCCTTCCCCTCCAGATGTCCCTGTTCTTCAGCATGTGGTTCTTCCCGCTGTGGTGGATCTGCGAGGCGGTGATGCTGCAGCTGAAGGTTTAATGTGCCCTGATTTATATCATTAATTGTCAAGTCGGTTAAATAAACCTCGAATTGTCATTCAGTCACTTTTTTATTTACTTATCAATATTGTAAGAATGCCTCATTCATAAACACTCTCTCACAATTCAACTATGTTAAGTGGAGTGTCAGAAACTGCTATCAACAAATGATGATGTTGTAACAAACTGATTTTGTCATTTTTTAGTTAGTCAATTAGAGCGCATATTGTCTCACCCTTCGTTTGAATAATATTGAAACTCTGCCTCAGTGCAGAGAGAATAAGGGCTATGTGCTAATTTGTTGGCTGTCTTTGCTCTGTGACAGTATTCTGCCCTACCAGACTACTACAAGTTCATCCTGGTCACAGTTCTGGTCCTCATGACTCTGATCGAAGCAATCAGACTGTATCTGGGTTATTCTGGGAACCTGCATGAAAAGGTGCAGTCACGGAGGGGCAAGCAATGGACCTTTCTTTCATTTTCTTGAGCAAAACCCTTCAAAACATACCAGGCAGCTGCCAGGACAGCGTGAGGGAGTGTTAGTGCTGCGTCTCTCTGTTGCAGGTTCCAGAGCTGGCTGGGTTTTGGCTGCTAAGCATCCTGCTGCAGCTTCCGCTGGTGATGTTTCAGCTTCTGAACGAGGCCATCCTGGTGCAGCCGCTGGAGCGAGCCGTGCACTTGGTGCTGGCCGCCTTCCTGCTGGTACAGGTGGGCCTGTGCAATGATGATGGTGGTTGTGGTTTTCAGCTGCATGTTTGCTGATCCTCCTTCCGATGTGTCATCGCATCACAGGCTTTCGCCGGCTTTGTGGCTCTGCGGGAGATGGTCAGACACACACGAAGTCAATTCTTCTCGCAGCAATTTGGAAACGCTCCATTGTGATGCCAGATACACTCTAGATGCACCAAGGCAGACTTTTCTCTCTGTCTTTGGATATTTCAACTTTTTATACAACATGAATGGGTCATATTTTGTCTGTGGAGGTTCTTCAAAAAAATGTCAAATTTCTGTATTTTTGTAAGAATTTGTATATGTTGTAAAGGAAAAAATAAACGCGCAAAAACACATCTTGTTCATCATTTATATACTGTCATACAGAAAGCTGCATCTTATAGTTACATACATCACAGAAAATAAACATAATATTTGTTGACATTGATATTTACACTATATGTATCAAATAATGCTGAATATTAAAAATATTGATAATGATGGAGAATTTGGTAAATACTAATCAGTGCCAGAAGTCATTGCACAGTAGACTGGAACATCTCACAGTCATAGTATGTTGTCAGGTCTGCTTGCTGGTCCTCCCCTAATGGGGTGCTGACTGTGGGGGTCCAGCATCTGCCCCCTTCCTGCGAGCCGAGGCTCTCCTCGCTGCTCCTCGGTGCTGCCACGGGCTGATGTCCTTGGCCTGAACAAGCTTCTGAAGCCTGCATAGAACTTCGCTCTGGAGGGTTTCAGGTTCGGGGCCAATCACGCCTGAGTTCCTGAGCGGTGGGTGCAAACCTCCACCGTGGCTGTTGTCCTCCTCTCTCAGCTCGTACAGTCTGAATGAAAAGACAAGATCACCGCAGGTAGAGGCCAACGAAAAAAAAAGACATCAAAGTGTTGCTTCATCATAGTGTCGCATGAGAACGGGAGACAGAAAAGCAACTACAGAAGGTCACCTTCTCCCTGGTGGATCAGAGGCGGCTGGTGAAGCCAGCAAAAAGTCCCCACGTGGTCCAGCCTCTCTGAGGGGAGACATCTCTCTCTGCTGTGACAGTCCCCCTAAATAAATCATGGGAGGACAGAGTGAGACTGAAATTAATATTACAGCCCTTCATCTCTCATCTGGCCCAAAATATCCCCACGTGTCAAATATGTGCTGTATATTTGCAGCTGTATGGACGTAGGACCTGGCGTGCCGCCTGCTTTCCGCTCTGTCTTGGAGGAGACGGCGCGAGACGTGCAAGGCGACTCGGACGAAACGGAGTGAGGCGACGCCTGAGGGAGATCTTGATGGAAGAAAAGGTTCTGGGTGCTCAGCCGGCTGGAGGTGAAGTTGGGGGCCAGGCGGCGGGGGGGAGCGATGGCCGGCACGGGCCGGAAATACCTGAGGGGTGAGGAGGCACGTGAGGGGGGTCAGACATCGAGGGTGGACCGGGTTGTGGTGATTTTACTGAGGTTCTTTACCTGCGTGGCTCTGAGAGAGGACGAGATGATGGAACAGGGGAGAGAAAGAAGCGTTAATAAGCGAGACGGAGACGAGGAGAAGAACTCCGACATCTCTGCACATTAGATTTGGGGTCATTTCGGTGAATTTGTTATCTTTGGTTGCGTGTGACACAGGATGAACTGAATATTTTCATAACTACTGACAAATATTGGACAGAAATGGCCGCCGTCTTAATAAACACCACAGCAGCATTAGTATTACTGTGATGCTTCTGTCTCGCGAGATTATTGTGGAATCTGTTCAACCTCCGTAAATCTTGTAGGACTCGCCGGCCTGCGGGGGGCAGTGGGCGGAGCCTAAACCAGGCGGCAGCAGGGCGCACAGGTGAAGCAGCTGGGTGGAGCAGCTGCACCTCCCTGTATTGGGGTCTGTGAGGGTGGAGGACAATGTCACAGTTAGCGCCACCTGGAGTGTAACTTGACACTGAGCAGTGAAATAAAGGAGATTATTCAAGTATCTCCAATTTCAAGGACATTACCCGTGTGTGGCGAGTAGATGTTGATCTGTGGAAACACTTTTGCTCGGTGGCGTAAGTACACCGCCATCCTGGATTCCAGGCTGTCGTTCTATAGATTTAAGGAATATTAAGAGTTAAATTATAAAGTCAACATCTGTGCAGTTAATCACTGAAGTGGAATCAGAGATGACCTCTTGTACCTTGTCGGGCTCAGCGCGTGGCCACAGGGTCATGTGACCCTGGCCCTCAAGTTGAGTGGTGTCGGGAGGGATCCCCGCCTGATTCACCAGGCTCTTCATCTTCACAGGACAAAAGCTTAAACTTCATCATCATCATCATCATCATCATCATCGTCATCTCTGAGTGACTGGCGGTGCTTCTCACCTGCCGCCTCCTCCTGAGTCTGGTGTGTGTCTTCTCCTCAGCGTTGTCTTTGGGCGTGTGGTCTCGGGGCTCGACGGGCTCCTGCTGGCCGCTTACCTCGATCTTGGCGGCGCTGACGGCCTCTTTTGGCTCGCTGCTTTCCGTCACTCTCTCTCGTCTCTGCCTGTCTCGGTCCTTTCGAGTCCGCAGACGTCTCTTCTTCTTCTTGAACACGGGCTGCTGCAGCAGAGGAAGCAGATCCTGAAGCAGCTGCTTCAGGAGGGGATGATGCTCTTGCATTGGAGTACCTCCAGCTGGATGGCGTCTGGCCGCCTCAGTAGATGTACAGGGAGACCATCAGAGTCGGTGCTGTTGGATCCGCTGGTGCTACAGATGGAGACGAGACCAGATATGTAAAAAACACATTCATGTTTTGATGTGTGTGTGTCATGTGTTTTTATTAGAGCTGTCAAACGATTATTCTAATAGTGATTGACAATAGAAGGTCTGCAGTCACTTGCAGGCTTTTATTTGTTGTTATTTTTTTAAATTGCGTGTTTGACTTTTAAGACGTCATTTACGTCATTTAGGAATCAAACCAAGAAAATTACAATGATTCCTTCGATGCAATTGCAATGTAGATCAGATATGAAATCCATTGTTAACTGCAGTTTGAGGAGCAAACTAAGGGTGTGCAGGAGGGACAAAATAGCTCAGTACAAGCCTTTTAAGTGACTTCAAAAAAATTAACAAAGCCAGACTTTTATTACATCACCATTAATGCGCTAATCCTTGAAGCCCTAATATCTCAAAAAAACAACTTTTTAGAATTAAAGTAGTGATTCACACCGAAGGAGACCCACCTGGTCTCCAGGTCGGAGACGGAGATGTTGCAGTCGGTGCCGAGCTCTTTGCCCAGTCGCTCCCTCACCTGCTTCCTCATGGCGGCTGCCAGCTCTGCCAAACAGTACAAAGTCTGACAGACACCAGGGTGTGAGAGGACTGTGGGAGTGTGTGGGGGCTACAGCTTGGTAGCGGAGCTCAGGTCACCTTGGCGGGGTCGGGGTCACAGAAGTCCAGCAGCGTGTCACAGAAGCAGAAGCCCAGAGACTTCAGGTCTTGAGTGCTGAAATGTGTTCCTCGACGCTCACCTGGTGGGGAGACCAGCATCGCCATCAGACGGCAGAGATGCTGATCCACAACACACACCTCTAAGTAAACTCACCCAGAGTGGAGCCTCCAAAGGTGGCCTCCATGGTGAAGCTGTTCTTGATCCCCAGCCGCCACATGGCGATTCGCCCGGTTCCTTCTTTGCTCTTTTGCACTCGGAATTTACAGCTCTGGAAAGAGAACTGAGAAGGAGCCTGATTCAGTCCTTGTGGACGTTCAAATGGTATTTGAAGGATGAAGATAGAGGTGAAGATCTGATGTGTGGTTCAAGCATTTGCATAGAAATTGAAACTGTTCAGATGTGTGTGTGCCTGTGAGCTTGTGTGTGTGCGTGATGAATTTGACGCTACCAACTCCAAAGTGAACTATACAAAGTAATACTCATAACTGATGTTTGTGGTGCGTTTGTGGAATAGGACAGCGGCTGAATTTGCAGCACTCATGAGCAACACTGAGGTTACGGAGGTGCACAGAGGCCTGGCCCAAGGTCTGATGGTACATGTGAGTCTGGTTACTATTATTTGGAGTTTGCACCAAACTACCTTGGCGCTGGCGTTCTTGCTCATCATCAGAGGAAAGACTCGCTCGTGAAGTTTCATGGCAGAATCATCGTGGTTGTTGCAGCCATACATGAAGACGTTGTTCTTGCGGTTGTGGCCGTGGAAGTCACAGTACAGGAGGACGTCCATCTCTGACACCAGCCTGGTGGCGGACGGCAGAGATGAAAAACGTCAGATTTAGTAGGCAAACGCTTGCTGACTGTTTCCTTTCAAACCCTCACTGACGTCACAGCCTCACCTCTCCACCATGTTGCGCGTGTGCCACACACACGGGAAGGAATCTTTAAGGATGGTCTTGTAATTGCGATTGAGGTCCCTGCCAGCCAGGGAGCAGCGGTAGTTACCGACAATCACGCCATCGGGGTTCAGCATGGGGACCACCTGCAGGGGCGAGAGGACAGAGATTAAGAATGTGGGCTGTCCTACACAAAGATGGAACTGGATGAATTCTTTCGCTTCCACCACCACACCTTAAACACAAAAGTGTCCCTGAGTAGCTTCGCATCATTGGAGTCCCCGAGCAGAAAGTCCAGGAACCCCTCCATCACCCAGGACCCGTTGGTCTCCCCGGGGTGCACTCGGGCAGTCACCACCACCGCTTTCTTGGCCTTGACTTCCATTCGGCTCCCTCCGCGGGACGTCACCGTCAACACGAAGACTGCGTTGCCGGCCAGGCTGTGGCACAGCACTCGCAGTTTGCAGTACGCCGTGGCTGCTGGGTTGGAGGAGATGCGCCTGAGGTAGTGCTGCAGGCGGGTGTAGGTGTAGGGGTAACAGTGGGCCAGGTAGCAGGTGTCTGAGCTGCTGGGGAACTCCAGGGTCCAGGTGAGCGAGTACAGGGTCACTGCGCCATTGTTGTCCTTTGAGATAGAGAGAGAGAGTGAGAGAGAGACAGAAAGACAGAGAGAGAGAGAGAGAGAGAGAGAAAGAGAAAGAGAGGGTGAGGAGACCCTCAGAAGATTCACTAGGATTCACTGCAAATCATCCAGAAGTGAAGGAGCTTCTTGTCTTCAATGATGAAGGCCAAGACAATAGGGGAATTTTCTGTTTCCTACAAAGAACTCAAATTTTCTGATTTCTGAAGTGTTACTGGCAACTAAATCTAAGCCAGACATGGACAGGTCCATTTCTTTAATCACGATATTGGGGATTGTAAACATTCGATTCAAAAGAAACAGTGAGTTTGGCAGGGGGTTGGGTGATGGTGCGACTTATACTCAGATGTGACATATACAGTACATAAAATTATTAAAATACATAGTTTTATGTGTTCATTGTTACCACACTGACAACCACATGAGGGCACTCTAGCCTTGTGTACCTGTATCTACTACCACTGCCACAACCATTTCAACATTACGGTAATTTACAGTAATTACGGTAATTTAAGCAGCACCTCATCTCCCTCCGTAGATGGCGAAGTTGTTCAGAGGCGACACAGAGGATGAAGAATTCAATGAATTTTGCAACTTGGAGTGAGATGGAGGGTTTGGTAAACTTGTTTAAGATGAAATGGCCGTTTGTTAAGTTCATTTCTCCCAAAAAATGCGACTTGTAGTCCACTGCAACTTATATAGATTTATATTTTTTTCTTTTTAGCTCCATTATCATGCTTTTTTAGGCTGATGCAACTTATACTCAGGAGTACTTATACTCCAGAGAATACGGTAATCACTGCTGAAAAAGAATGGTTTGACAGCCCCATATGTTTACAGCTCATGACACAGGAGCCACCTGCCTGGTTGATGTTGCGGTAGTATTTGATGTCGGAGCCACAGCGTTGCCATCCTATGCCGCTTTCTGAGGCGGCGTGCTCAGAATAGAGAAGAGGCCTCATCCCCTTCGAGTACAGGCTGCTGCTCTTCATCAGGTTGACGATAGTGAAGCGGTACGTGATGCCAGCCTTCATGTTCCTCACCCTGAAGTAAAACCACTGCGTGTACTTGCTGGTGTACATGTCGGTGCTCAAAGTGAGCTCGTAATCGTGGACGCCACTGAACGAGGCAGACGTGAGAGACAGAATTAGAGTGACGACACCTGACGGCACAAAACTCAACTAAGAGGACATCAAATTTAGCTTCAACACAGATGAATGAGCTTCAGAGCTTACACTTTCACAGCCTTTTGAAGGTTCCCACTCTCAAAGCGAGACTCAAACTCCAGACTCTGCTCCCTGAGATGGACATCAGCGGGCACAGACGGTTTCGTAGGGCCCCTGCTTCCACCGACACGGGAGCAGGTGAAGTACGGACACTTGTTGGCTAGAACAAGAAGAAGGCCGCGTTCGTACATAAGAGAGCACTTCATCATCAACAGGTGTGGATTAAATTGAAAGGCGGGGAAGGTTCCTCTGCATCTGAAAGATGTCTGCATGTGCTGAGTGCATGCTTTGATTGTAGAGCTACCATGTTCGATGCAGTAGACCACAGTCCCTCTCTGCTCTCCAGACGGAATGGGCGCCATCTCCTGTCCCGTGGGCTGGTAGAAAGGTTCTGGCTGTGAGGGTTCCCACTCTGGATCGGCACAACGATGGCAAAAAGTAAATCTAAGACACACTGATTTAGTCTAATTGTTTGTAAGTTTTGTTGTTATCTTGTACATCCTCTTCTGTCTACCAGTCCCGCCCCAAATGAAGTACCTATATGATGGATGACATCGCTGACGACGTCACACTCAATCGGCCAACGTGGGCGGGCTGCAGATGGGAAGCTGATGAGGTCCCGTGGCTCTCTGAGCCGCAAAATGGGTCGTCCACCATCAAAGTCCACCAGCAGCTGCTTGGTTCGCAAAGCGTGGCTCAGGTGTGTTGGCACTAAGCACAGACGTGAGTCAAGAGTCTCCCGGATCAAATTCACAGCCTAACTGGCTTTAAGCTGCTGGTCCTCACTTGTCATTTAAAGGGGACACAAAGGCTATTGTTACCCCTGACTTTTTAAAGTCACTTTAATCTTTCTCGTTTACACAGGGATTACGCGACACCTTGTGTTAGTGATCTCAGTTACCTGAGAGCTCTTTTTTAATGGATGAGGGTCCAGCATTAATGAGAGGCACCTCAGTTACACAGCGATTACAAAGTAACAGGATGCACTGTATGTGGTACCACCTTGTCTGGCATGGTGTTGGTTTTCTTTAGCACAGTTTTATTTTTCAGTGATATTGTGTTGCCACTTACATATTGCCATTTAAATATAGGAGCCTGACTTGCCTTATTTGTAAATTGTACCACAAAATCGGCATCTTAACAGTAAACATGAATGAAAACTTTAACTGTTACGATTGAGTTATATGATATTCTTAAAATGTTCTGAATTAGAAAATTCTTTAAAAATTGTTGGCGCCCCGATTTTCATTCAGTGATATCAGCTGCCAATCTACCATTCCAGCGCTGTGATTGGTCAGGATGGAAGAGTTGCGAGTTGGGGGTGTGGTCACGTTGCATGTGACCCATGTAATATGTAATTTAACATATTCAACCTAATGTAAACGTTGTGTTTCTGTGCTCATTTTGCTTTTTTTATTATTGATTTGTTGTGTCGATCATTTTAATTATTGCTTTTACATGTTTATTTCTTGCATGAATGATTTGGATAGAACCGCCTGGTTTCTTTCCGATTTTGATTCATCAGAATTCTGAAACTAAGCGACATAAAAGTTAAATTCCCTTACACTGCCGTCTCCCTGTTCCCTGCTTCTCCTCCTCTTCTGACTTGTTTTTGTTTGGATTTTCCACCTGGTAGATGTGATTCCACCAGTTCCTCGCAGCAGACACCTGCATGGCAGAGCTCTTCTCTGCCTGAGAGAAATAGTCAACTAAGTTCAAGTCTATGGAGTAACGTGAAAAACTTAAACCCTCGATAAGCACTTTGAATACTTCAGTTAGAATAACAACGAAAATACGTTGAGAAGAATCAAATTAACACTCACATGAGAGCTTGTGAAGGCGGTGGCTGGTGTATCCCTCATTGCTTTCCTCGGTTGTCCCCAAGAGACTAACCACTAACTTCAACATTGAAATAAATAGTCATTACCATCCAGCTCACAACTCGCTCTCTTAGCAAAACTTTTTATTTTTCACACTAAAAACTTCCCCGAATCACGGGTGCGACTAGCAAAGCCTCGTTAGCTTGACGTGGCTGAAAGGCTACCAGGCGGATTTTGAAGTGTTTAACATCATAAACACACACTTACCATGTTCGCCCTCTCATTCATATAGAATAAAGAGTAAAACGTTGTAAATAGTTAAACGTTGAAAACGAAAGTGACGTGGATATCACGTCTGAAATTGGTAGTGTCCGTAGGCGGGAGCGCTCCGGTCGGGTACTGGTTACCATGGAGACGTTTCACTATGGCGCGTGCACACACACACACACACGCCTTGGACACAACACGTACTGTGTAAACTTGTAAGGCTTATATTTCCTTAAGCAACTCTGCGCACTTTTAAGGAATATTTGCCTTTCGATTGAAGACAAATATCAAATACAAACACGAATATCCTTTGAAAAAAAAAAACCAGTTTTAATAATTTTTACAAAATGTACACCTTCATGAAACCATCCCCAAAGTACGGCTCATCGCATTAGGCAACATTCTATATACAAGGATGTAAAAGTGTTCCATAAAATTAAGGGACTCTCCACTCGGTCGCGTGTACACTGTGTAGCATCTGTGCTAAAGCCCGCTCACCCTGAAAAAACCCACTTGGCACAGTCACATTCGCGATCACAGTTGAAAAAAGAAAGGACAAACATTCATAACGATGAATGTCCCTGATGAAGGTGGCCTGCCATCTATGGTTGTGCGAACATACAGAGAAGAGTGAGGTTGATACCCCGTGAATAAGGAAAGGCGACGTATGATCAGCGGCTAAATTTGTTTTAAAAATGCTTCGTGAGAAGCAGCGACGACAGCATTTTGTTACGTGCTGTTCAGTTTCCGCTTCTTCAGCCGTTCGCGCCAGTCCACGGGCAGGGCCTCGAAGTTGGCATTCTTTGAGGCTTTCCCCCTGAAATAATGGTGGAAAAAAAGAAACGTTTTAAGTTTGTAACAAGTATGATATTATGTTCTGAAACTGCAGTACAACTCACGTCATAAGTTGCTGTTGCTTCCAGTCCTCGATACTCTTCTTGTTCATCTGATCTCTGTCGTCATCGCTGGAGCTGCTCTTCTCCTCTTCATCCAGCTCCTTCTGAATGCTCTGCCACTTCTTCACCAGAGACGGCATTTTGGTCTTACTCTTCTTCAACTGCAGACAATCAAAGTGTTCACAGAATATTGAATCTGCCACTGTGCATACTCAAAATGTGCCACACAGAGAATCATCCTGCCACGTGCTACCAACCTTCTCCTTCTTCTGCTTCTTGGTCTTGTCCGTGGGCAGAGCTTTTGCCCCGGTGGTGTCAAAGGCCGTCTGAGATGGGGGCAGAGGTGGTTGAGGGGGTGGAGCTGGGGCGGGTGTGGCCGGCGGTGCTGGGGTTTCAGAGACCAAAGGTGCAGCGACAGCTGGTACACCCCAATAGGCAGTTACCGGCATTACTGGGGCTACAAGAAAATACAAAGTTACCACCTGCACAACACATTCCCAGACTGTGTTTTCACAGACTGAAATGGCAGCGGCTGTGCCCTCACCTGCGCTGGCAGCGGGCTGGGTGTAGAGGATGGGGCTGCTGCCGATGGTGATGCTTTTGCCGAGCTGGCTAGCTTTACGTTTCTGACCTCTCCCCACAGACGCCGAAGCCTCTACCGCCTGTTCAATGAGAGCAAGCGTCAACAGATGTTTTTTTGGATGACGCCAGGGTATCACACACACCCCATGGTGCCCACGCACCTTCGTGCCCACGGCAGCTGCGGGAAGA